>JADGIZ010000073.1:0-30548 GCA_027604665.1 Polyrhizophydium stewartii | reverse complement strand
GGTGCCGGTGGTGGCGGCGGTGGTGGCGGACCCGGATCTGGCCGCGGCGGACACCTTCACCAGCAAAAGATCCCGATGAGTGCCAGGCCGCCGTTCTTTGGTCAGGCATTTCCAATTCCAGGCGGTCCGCCGGGGATGATGATGCCTCCCGGGCTCATCCCCGGCCTCGCAGGGATGCCTGGGATACACGGACTTCCGGGGATGCCTCCCAATATGCAGCACATTCGCCAGATGCAGAGCCAACCCGCCTTTCTTGGCGCAATGCAAATGCAGATGCTTGCTCAGCAAATGCAACAGCAACAGCAGCAACAGCAGCAGCACCAGCACCAGCAGCAGCAACAGCAGCAGCAACAGCAGCAGCAACAGCAGCACCAGCAGCACCAGCAGCGAGCACATGGCAGCCAAGGCTCGCCCAACTCATTTACCGAGTCTGGAAGGTGGGCTGCGCCACCGATCACAGTTCGCATCCATACGAGTTCCGCTAATCTTGCTCCGAACGCAGGGCTGATCTGGAGCGCAGCTCTGAGCGCCGTGGCAGCATCCAGAGCCGCGACGAGGGTGACTTCAAGCCTGCCGGCGACTCTCGATCGGCCAGCGACTCAAGGCTGTCCGGCGATGCCGGCCGCACAAAGGACCGTGGCCGCACACGCGATCGCAGCAAGGACCGCAGCAGAGACCGCAGCAAGGGCCGCAAGCGCAGCAAGGATCGCGAGCAGCGAAGCAAGCCTTCGGACTCGCTCAGCAAGCTCCAAAGCGCCGCATCACCGACGCCGCCGGCGCAATCTGCAGAACACGGCAAAACCAGGGACCGATCGCCGCACGGCGACCGCTCCAGCCGCGACGGCCGATCCCACAAGCGCACCCGCAGCGCGAGTCCTGGAGATACTCGCACCACCCGGCGCGAGGTTGTCCCGCGTAAAGACGAGGTGACGGCCGCGGCTGGCGCACCGCAGCCACAAGCAGACCAGAGGGCGTCATCGCCAAAGAGACGTTTGGCGACACCCGACCGGCGTGCCGACTCGTCCGAGCACCGCGACAAGGACCGGGACCGCGACAGAGATCGCCGCCGCCGCGAGCACGGCCGCGACAAGGAGCGCGACAAGGAGCGCGACAGGCACCGCGACAGGGACCGCGACAGGGACCGCGATCGAGGCAAAGCGTCCGACCGCGAGCGGGCGTCGGCTGACGGCGATGCGCCGCAGCCTGGCGGGCGATCGTCGCACGGCGGCGAGCGCGAGGGCGATCGAGACCGAAGTCGCGACCACGAGAAAGGACGCGACCGAGACCGAGACAGGGCCCGCGAAAGGGCCCGCGATGGCTGGGGAGACGCCGATGGATCCGATGATGACGCGGAGCTGTCGCCGCGGCGCCGGCCGGCCAGCCCCGAGAGCCCTGTGGATCTGAGCCTGGCGTTCTAGCGCAATGAAGCCTTCTCGGTGGTTTGCCCCGTCCTCGAAAGCACCAGCTCGAACTGGGCAAAGACATGTCCGGCAGGGAAAAGCTCGCAACGGGCAAGCAGCTCAAGGACCAGGGCAACGAGCACTTCAAGGCGGGCCGCATCAAAGAGGGTCCGTGCCCCAGCGCCGCCTGCTGATGCGCCGCCTGCCGATGCGCCGGCCGCTGTGGTTGCTGACTCGATCCCCCTGGCTGGCTGCTGCTCTGGCGCCGGCGGGCTGGGCTGCCGCACGCAGCACTGGGGATGTACAACCAGGCGCTACTCTACCTCAACGGCCTCGACAACTCGTCCATGGCCGGCGTCGTCTCGAGCGGGCTCATTGAGCCGCTGACCGCCGACGACAAGGCAGAGATCGACGCTGTGAGCGACGCCCGCTTTCGAAGACATTCCGAAGCGTGCGCTGACGCCTGCCTGGCCCCACGCCCCCGCGCGCAGACCATCCTAGCCTGCTGGCTTAACATGGCTGCGTGCTACATACGCCAGGAGCGCTATACCAAGGCAGTCGACTTCTGCGACAAGGTCCTCAAGAAGGACGAGAACAACGTCAAGGTGGGGCCGCCCCTGCCCAACATCGATCCGCCAACACCTGCGCGCTGACCCAACGTGCGTGCGTTTCGCAGGCACATTTCCGCAAGGGCCAGGCACTGCTCAAGAGCAACAACCTCGATCCCGCCGAGCAGTCGCTGCTCAAGGCCGCCAAGCTCGCGCCGACCGACCTTGGCGTGCGCGAAACGCTCGAGCAGGTCCGCACACGCATCCGAGAGCTGGAGCAGAAGTCCCGAGACGAGCTCCGTGCCCGGCTCAAGATGTGAAGCCATCTCCCGCGCGGGGTCACCACCTCACCCCGCCCGAGTGCCTGCTGCTTTATCCCCGCCGATGGGCCCGAAGCCCATTGCAATGAACCCGCTCCAGTTGCACTTGCCCGCCGGATCGCAATGTCTGTCGTGCACTTTCTCGGCGCCGGCGCTGTCGGGCTGATGCATGCTGCGGCGTTGGGGGCGGCCCGCGCAGCAGGCCCCAGCTCGCTCTCAACCGCTGCTCGGGCAAGGCCGCTGCTCGGCGACAGGTTCCCCGAGCCGATGCTGCTGCTGCGCACGCCGCCGCCACTCCCCGCTGTGCGGGTGTCGGTCGCCGAGGGGCCTCTCGACGCCTTGGCGATCGACATGCGGGCTGCCCAGCCTGGCGCCGATGTTGACCAGCCACCAGCAGGCCAGCTCGGGCCGATCTCGGCGCTCGTCGTGTGCACCAGGGCACACCAGACCGCCACCGCGCTCGCAGCCGCCGCGCCGCACATGGCCGAGAGGCCCGCCATCCTGCTGCTTCAGAACGGCGTCCTGGGCTCGCTCGCCGAGGCCAGATCTGTGCTGCAGACGGCACGCCCCGACATCGACCCGACGTTCATGATCGGCCTCACGACTCATGGTGTCACACGCATTGCGGGCGACCGCTTTGGCGTATTCCACGCAGGCCCCGGCCACACCCACATTGGCCTCGCACTCGACCAGCAGCGCAGCGCAGCTGCCGAGCACCTGCTTGACACTCTTGCCGCCGCATGGGCCTGCCTCGACACGACCGTGCTGCCGCCGGAGCAGATACACTCGAGCGCGATCCTCAAGCTCGCCATCAACGCATGCCTCAATCCGACCGTCGCGCTCATCGGATGCACAAACGGCGGCCTTGTTGCCAGCGAGCACGGCAGGCGCCTTGTCACGCAGCTTGCAGCGGAGCTCCTTCCTGTTCTGGCGCACGAGACGGCCGCTGCGCCGGTGCCCGCGTCGGCGTCGCCAAAGGCGCTCGCCGACATTGTCATGGGCATTGCCGCGCGGACAAAGTCCAACCGCAACAGCATGCTCGTCGATGTCCAAGCTGGGAGACAGACCGAGATCGACTACATAAACGCATACTTTGTGCAGCGAGGCCGCGAGCTAGGCATAAGCATGCCGACGCACGAGCTCATAGCCGACATGGTGCGGCTTCGAACAGCACTGAGCGAGCAGCAGAAATGAAGCCCATGGTGCCGCCTCATGCAGAAGTCGCCTCGGCAATGAGTCGCAGCAGCAGCTTGATCGGCATGCCGATGATCGAATCCTCGTCGCCCTCGCGCTGCAGCATGTACGGCTGCAGCTCGGCTGCACGAGCCCGATCGTCAGCAGCGTTCGCCAGATGGCACTGCGTCGCTCTGGCGACGGCTCACGGTCTTCGATCGTAAACCCGCCGCAAGAGTACATGACGTCTCCCTTGGCAATAAGGCTGTCGATCACGGCCTCGGGGATGGCCTTGAAGTGCTGCCTGGCGACGTCGACTCCCTGCGTGTGGCATGAGGGCGTCAGCCACGACTCCCGTGCGCGCGGCAGCGTGGCCTGTGCCGCACCTGCACCCGCTTTCCCGTCTGCGTGTTGACCACGACGACGCCCGAGTGCGTCTCTGCCGGCGCTTGGACGTAGCTGCGCAGGTACTCTCGGCACTCGTCCTCGGACTCGGGCTTCTCGCGGACCCTGCCCTGGAACGACGTCACCTGGTCGCACGCCACGAGGAGCGACGGCGGCGTGCCCGCAGGCAGCTGCGCAAGCAGCGCGTCCGCCTTTGCGTTGGCCACGGCGAGCGTGAGCGCATCCGGGTCCGGCAGCGGCCCGTCGCGGTGGGCTCCGCCAATGCCCTTCTCGTTGATGTTGGGCACCTGCACGGTGAAGCCGATGCCGTGCTGGCGCAGGATCGCAGCGCGGAACTTGGACGAGGAGCCGAGGATCAGCGGCAGCGGGATGTCGGGAGCCATGTCGCAAAGCTGCCGAGGGCGATCCGATGCCTGGAGGCCCTCTCAAAGCGCCATGCGCATCATATGAGGCGACCCAGGCACGGGGCCGCGCCATCGTGCGCAAGCCAAACCTCGCTCCGATGTCGTCGTTGCTTGGGCTCGGGGCCGCCGTGCTGGGCAAGTGCGTGCCGCCCGGCAGCGGCAGCGGCTGGTGCAGCTCGGGTGGCTGGGGCAGAGCCCGCCTGCTTCGAGCACGCATGGCCCGGCGGGCTGACTTGCGCACCGCGGGCGCCGGCCACCGCGGCGACAACTGCGGCAACAACGGCGGCGACAACGGCGGCCGACAGCGTGTGTATCGGCGCCGGCCAGACGATCCAGAAGCTGGCGCTCAACCGTATAGCGCAGCGCAACCTTCCGACCCAGACCGCGGCGCGGCGGCGGACCGCCCAAGCGCACCGCCAGCAGCTCGAGGCCGTGCAGGGACTCGAGCGCTTCACGGACCGACTGTGGTTAACCGGGATCGCCATGTCGTATATCGGCGAGACTGGAAACTGGATTGCGCTGTCGCTCGTGTCGGCCGCTCTCGTCACGCCGCTCGGGATCGTCTCGGTGCTCACCAACGTCGTGTTGGCTCAGCGCTTTCTTGGAGAGCAGCTCGGGCCGCGGCAGCGGCGGGGATACATGCTGGTGCTCTTGGGCGTGCTCGGTATCATGCTTGTTGCGCCAAAGGGCCGATCCCGCTTTGGCGACACGGCGGCCGAGGTGCTCAACTCGTGCACGAGCCCCGGCGTCGTCAACGCGTTCACGCTGCTGTTCATCCTCGTGACGCTGCTCATCTACCACATCTTCGTGAACCAGACGCACAAGATCACGGTCTACGTCACGGTCTGCTCGTTGTTTGGAACCGTGACGATCATGTCCACCAAGATCCTGTCGCTGCTTATCAGACTGTCGTCGAGCGATGCGGCATATGCAGAGGCAGAGCGCCATGGGGCGAACGAGACGCTTGCTGGCGCGCCGGCCAATGGCACCGCGATGGCTGCCATCGGAGTGGCCCCCGACCACAGCCGGGAGGTCTGGCATGCCTCGCTCACGTTTGGGTCCATGATCGCGCTCTCTGTCGCCGCGCAAGAGTTCTTCAAGCAGCAGGCTCTAGGCCGCTTTCCAGTGTCGCGCTTCCAGCCGATGCTTTACGCGGGGTTCAACGGATGGTGCGTTCCCACCGCGCTTCCGTCTGCATTCCGCTTGGCTGACCGACTCCTTCCAGTGTCGTGCTCTCCAGCGTGCTGCTCTTTGGCGAGACAGACACCCCCGCACAGACGGCACTGTTTATCCTGTCTTTTGGCGCATGCATGGCAGCAATCGTCCGCGGCATCTCGACGGTGCAGATGGAGGACCATGTGTCGACGGCCTCGGCCAAGAGCACCTGAATGAATCGGGCGAGCGCCCTCAGGTCCGCCAAAGTCGACGGCGCTTGTCACGAGACCATGTCCACCTCACGACGATGCTCTCCCGCCTTGCCTTCACGGTTGCCCGCCGCCCCGCCGCTGCTGCCGCTGTCGCCACTGCTGCTGCTGCCGCCGCTGGTGCCCGCCCATGCGCCGCTGCGCCTATCCGCCTGCCAGGACGCGGAGCTCGCCCGCTGGTGCGTTATCGCCCGCGCCTTTTCCGCCCGACGACTCTGACAACAGCCGACCTGCCGACCCGCCGCGTGCCTGCGTGCTCGAATGCACGCCGCCTCTCGCCGCATGCACCTCATGCGGTTCCACTGCTCCGCGTGCCCGTCCCCATGCGCACTGTGGCTGCCTCGTTCCCTCTCCTTGCAGTCGGCGGTCGCCGTCCGCCCAGCCGCCGCACGAGTGCTGGCGCGCGATCAGCGCCGCGCGTTCCAGACGACGGCTCCCGCCGCGGGCAAGGTCGTGCCGTTCCTGCTGGCCGATATCGGCGAGGGCATCACCGAGTGCGAGCTGATCCAGTGGTGCGTGCCTGCATGGCTGGCTGCCGCTGCCGCTGCCGTGCGGGATGCACCGCCGCGGGCTCCCCGTGCTCCCTGCGCCGGCGGTCTGTGCACGGCGCGCTGTCCACCTGACCGTGTCTGCTGACGCTGGCCGATCCCGCGCGCCTCTCGGCCGCCTTCGCGCTTTCGGCGGGCCACCGCCGCAGGTTCGTCAAGCCGGGCGAGTCGGTTGAGCAGTTTTCCAAGATCTGCGAGGTCCAGTCTGACAAGGCCGCAGTCGAAATCTCGTCGCGCTTCGACGGCGTCATCAAGAAGCTGCACTACAAGACCGGCGATGTTGCCCGCGTCGGCCAGCCTCTGGTGGACATTGAGCTCGAAGATAATGCCGAGGACGATGCTGCGCCGGCGGCCGAAGCGCCTGCCCCTGCACCGGCGGCTGCACCCGCCAACGTGCCTGCCGATGCCCAAACCGCAGCAGCTGCGGTCGCCACGCCGCACGAGGAGGGAGCCAACATCCCGACGTTCGCCACGCCCGCCGTGCGCCGCATCTCCAAGGAGCACAACGTGGATCTTCGCAAGGTCGTCGGCTCCGGACCCGCTGGCCGCATTCTCAAGGGCGACGTGCTTGCCTTTGTCAACGGCGAACCGGCTGCTTCTGCGCCGGCTCCTTCCGCGGCACGCGCTGCTCCTGCTTCCAGTGCGTTTTCTATGCATCTGCTTGGCATCCTTGCCTGATGCTGACACGCCTGCGACTTGTTTGTTGGTCTGAACCCTGCGCAACAGCCGCTGCCTCGACGGCCGCCAAGGACGAGGTTATCGCGCTGACGCCGATCCAAAAGGCCATGTTCAAGTCCATGACCAAGTCGCTGCAGATCCCCCACTTTGGCTTCTCTGACGAGATTGCTCTCGACGCCACGACCGCTTTCCGTACAGCAGTCAACGAGCATCTCAAGACTCTTCCCGCGGGCACGTATCCGTTCAAGAAGGTTTCGTACATGCCCATCTTCCTCAAGGCGCTCTCTGCTGCGCTGTCGCAGTTCCCGATTCTCAATGCGCGCATCGTCGACGGCGAGGACCCGTCGCAGGCCAAGCTGCAGTTCCGTGGCTCCCACAACATCGGCATTGCAATGGACACTGCTCAGGGGTGAGTTTCTTTTCAAGCGCCGGAGCCAGGCAACGACTCTGCTGACAAGTCGCTGCCGACGCACACGCAGTCTGATCGTCCCCAACGTCAAGAACGTGCAGGACAAGTCCATGTTCGACATTGCTGCCGAGCTCGAGCGTCTGAAGGAGGCCGGCCGCAAGGGAGCAATCTCTCCGGCGGACCTCCAGGGCGGCACCATCACGCTCTCCAACATTGGCAACATTGGCGGCACGCTTCTTCACCCCGTGCTGGTCTCGTCCGAGGTCTGCATTGGCGCAATTGGCCGTGTGCAGCGGCTGCCGCGCTTCGAGAAGGTTGTTGATGCCGCAACCGGCCGCGAGATCGAGCGCGTTGTTGCCAAGGAGATCCTCAATGTCAGCTTCAACGCCGACCACCGTGTCATTGACGGCGCGACCGTGGGCCGCTTTGTGCAGCTGTGGAAGACGTACCTTGAGAACCCGTCGACGCTTGCTGCGCTGCTCAAGTAGACGCCGCCTCCGCCGTTGCACCTTGGCATTCTGTGCTCAGGAGCACCACCCTCCCGCACGCATTTCACACCTTTCTCCTCGCCATCCCCGCTGCATCCAGTCCCAAATGCATCTTTATGTCTCTGCGCCTGCCGCATGTTCACGAGCCCGCTGTCCTCGAGTCGCGCTGCATGTGTTGCGCCCGTTTCTGCATGCGCGGATGACCTGAAAGAGGTCTGCTGAGGGGCGGCCACGACGCAAAGGCGGGAGCATGACCTCGGCCGGCGACTTCTACGTCCGCTACTAGTGAGCCTGTCGCCCTGCGGCTCTACACTGCGGCGTCGTGCGCCAAAGGTCCCTTCTTCCGGCGCGGCGCACGCGGCCGTTGGCTTCACGACGGCCAACCTGCCCAGCCCGCGCGATCCGCTTGGCGCCGTCGCTGTTCTGCGACGCAGGCGCTGACAGCACGCCGCGCTCTCGCGCTGCCGCTGCGCCGCGCCTGTCCACGCCTGCTGGCCGCTCGCGCCGCACCTGTCCGCCGCAGTGTCGGCCACATGGGCAAGTTTGGGCACGAGTTCCTCGAGTTTGAGTTCAAGCCCGACGGCAAGCTGCGCTATGCCAACAACTCCAACTACAAGAACGACACCATGATCCGCAAGGAGGGTGCGTGCGCATGCTCCGCCAGCGCTATACGCGCCTTTATCAGAGCTGATTCTGCTTTCATCGAGCAGTTTATGTCAGTCAGTCGCTCATGGCCGAGCTCAAGCGCATCATCACAGACAGCGAGATCCTCAAGTCAGTGCACTGCCGGCCTTGCACTTGTGGCAGACAGCAGACTGGCTACTCCTCTATGTTATTTTTGGGATACCCTGGCTACTCCCAGAGACACCGAGCATGTTGCAGACGCGGCCTCGTTTCCTGCATCTGCTTCCAACGTCGTACGTCTCGTCCTCTGACGCCGAGTCCTGCGGTTCCGCCATGCCTGGCAGATGCGACGACCAGCATTGGCCCGAGCCGAACCGAGTCGGTCGCCAGGAGCTTGAGATTGTACTTGGCGACGAGCACATTTCGTTCACGGTGTGCATCTGGTCAGATGCTTTTGAAATCCATGGGTGGTGCTGACGAGACGCTCTGCGGGCAAAGACATCCAAAATTGGATCGCTGGTCGATGTGCAGAAGAGCCAGGATGTCGAGGGCCTGCGAACATTCTATTTTCTGATCCAGGACCTGCGGTGTCTGGTGTTTTCGCTGATCTCGCTGCACTTCAAGGTGAGGCACGCTCGCGCGCGGCTTGCGCAGTGCGGACGCCTCGGTGACGCTCGCTATGCCTGCGCGTGCCGGGCCTTGCAGATCAAGCCCATCTGATGCACGGACGGACGCCGGCGAGGCAATGAAGACGGCTTTGGATGGATATGTTTTGGCTTTCCCAGCCGGCGGCGAGGTGCGCGTTCACGTGTGGAGGGGTCGCTGTGCGCCTCGCGAGGGCCGGATGCGTCGGCAGCGGCTGCGGACGGGGAGCCGGATGCGCTCAACGCTGCCGGCCGCCTCGGAAAGCTCCTGCGGACGGGGGCGGGGCGATGGCTGCGGCAGTCCAGCGCTGACTCGTCGCCGCCCGTCGCAAAGCCATGACGAGCGACGACTTTGTGCTGCACCGGCTGGTGTTCGACAACGACACCGAGGGTCTGCTTGCGGCGATCGGCGACTCAAGCGCAGCGGCGCCGCACCCGGGCCTATCGACGCTGTGCCGCGGGCAGACGCCCCTGACGCTCGCGGCCGCGCTCGGGCGGGTCGAGTGCACCCAGATTCTGCTGCGGGCCGGTGCATCGACGCTCCAGCACAACAAGGGCGGCTGGACGGCGTACCACGAAGCCACGGCGCGCGGCGACCGCGCCTTGATGGAGGCCATCTTCCGCCGCCGGCGCGAGGAGCTCGCAGCGTGGTTCAACTCGCGCGGCAAGCATATCCTCGAGCAGCTGTCCAAGGTGCGTGCGGCCCTCGCGGCCCCCTCACCCCCGGGCGTGTGGCGCTGCCGCCGTGCTCGTGTGCACGCAAGCCAGCCATGTGCCTGCCGCCGACTCGCCCACGATCTCCTCCGCTGGAGCTTGGGCCGGGCCTCGCGAGCCGCGAGCCGCCTGCGACTCCCCGCCGCGAGACCGGTGGATGTCTGACCACCCAGCGCCAACCGCAGGACGTCAAGGACATCTCTTTTGAGATGAACTGGTCCTTCCGCTCGTTCATTCCGTTCGTCAGCCAGCTGTGCCCCTCGGTAAGCTCCGCCAGCCTCCATCCGCCAGCCTGGCATCTCAGCCGCTGACGCTCTGGACGATCTGGACCTCCAGGACACATACAAGGTGCGTCTCTTGGCTCGCTCTGCCGCCAAGCCCTCTGATTGCTGACCTTGGCGCTCGCAGATCCGCAAAAAGGGCTCGTCTGTGCGCATCGACACGACCCTCGTCGGCTTCGAACGTCTGAGCTGGCTGCGTGGCGACATCTCCATCATCTTCCGCGAGGAGAATGGATGTGAGTGGCCCCGCACACACAGCGCAGTTGCAACACCCCGTCTGACCCTGCCCTTCAGCGTCCCGCCTTGCCATCTGCGATCACCAACGCCGCATTGTCCAGCAAGTCTGGCCGCGCGACTTTTCACTCAGCGACGAAGCAGTGCAGGAAGAACTCTCTGTCAGCCTCAACACAAAGATTGTCAGTTGACGCTGCCATCCATCGAGAGCCGTTTATGATCCGGCTGAGCGATGTTGACGCCTGCTGTCGTGATGCAGAACGCGGCACCTGTCGTTGACTGGAGCTCGTTCAGCTTCACTCGCGCGCAAAAGGGATTCCTTGCCTTCAAGGTGTGCCGCCAGCCCCAGGCACTGCTTGCGTCGCCCACCGGGCTCTACTGACGGCTCGGTGCGCTATGATCCAGTACGACCGCATCGAGAAGGTCGGGCCGTGGCAGACAAACGTGTGGAACGTCGATGGATTCGAGGTGTCATCGAGCTCGCGCACGGAGCATCTCGAGGCGACGCCGCTTCCGGCCTTCAAGCTCAAGGAGCTCCGCGATGCCGAGCGGGCCAAGAAGAAGGCCGAAAAGGCCAAGCAGCCTAAGCGTCCTGCGGGCGGCCTGGTGATCGCCAATCCAGACAGCAACCCGAGCGATGACAGCGACGAGAGCGACTTTGTTCCCGAGGACAACGATGGCGAGGACGAGGAGACGCGCTTCCGCAACTACCGCGCCGGATACCGTAACATTCAGGATCCGTCTGCGGACGAAGACTACAAAGACTGGCGCGCTGCGCAGCGTGCGTTCCGCGAGCTGGCGCAGTTCCGCCCGACGCTCGACCCGCCTCCCGAGACGGCCGTAACGGCCGAGGAGTTCTTTGATCCGGCCAAGGTTGGCGAGTACCTGCACGTTGGTCGGCAGATGCAGCTGGAGTCGAAGCAGCGTGCCTTCCGAGCGACTCTTTGGATGTACGAGGGCACCGACGACGGCTCGGGCGATAACACGCCCATTTCGATCCAGTCGGATGAGTTCCCGATCAAGATTGCAAACCTGATTCCCGTGCTCGACCTCATTGGCATGGGCACCAACGAGCACATCCGCTCGCTCAAGGAGTTCTTTTCCGTGCAGCTTCCATCTGGCTTTCCTGTCCAGATTGAGCTGCCCATCGGCATGCTGCCGCTGAGCGCCATGATCCGCTTCCAGAACATCCACAAGAACTGCGAGGATCCTGACGGAAAGCTCTTTGAGATCCCCGGTCCGGCAGACGGATATCGCGAGGGCGAGGTTGTGCGCGGAGTCGACGCAGAGTTTTGAGAACCACACACCCAAGTGTGCATCGGGGCGGGCTGAATGAACACTGGGCGGCTCCCGCCTGTCTTTGGAACTCTTGGGAAGAGGCAGCATGAACCACCATCTGTGCACCGTTTTCTCCGACTTTTCTCATTTCCGCCGTCCGCTGATGCCCGCCGTCGTGAAGAAGGTCAAGCCCGCAAAGACAGCGGCCGCCAAGCCCGCGAGCGCCGCCAAGGTCGCTGCGCTCTCTTCCGCTGTTTCCGCTTCGCACGTCAAGGCGCCTGCCGCCGCCGCAAAGGCTGCCGCAAAGGCCGCCGAACAGCCCGCCGAACAGCAAGTTGTCCAGCCCGCCGAGAAGCCTGTCGAAGCGCCCGCAGACGCAGAGGCCGCCCGCAAGCTCAAGCGCAAGCTTAAGATCAAGCAGAAGAAGGCCGCCAAGAAGGCCGCCAAGGAGGCCGCCAAGGAGGCAGCCGAGAAGGCCGCCGAGGAGGCCAGCAAGGAGAACCCCAAGGCGGCCGCCAGCGAGACCGATGCGCCTCCCGCCTCCGACTCGCCCAGGCACATCGCCCCTGAGGACGGCGACAGCGGCGAGGCCAGCAGCGCCGGTGAGACGCCTGCCCCGCAGCACGCCGAGATGGGCAAGGACAAGAAGGACAAGAAGGACAAGAAGGACAAGAAGGACAAGGGCGCCGTTGCAGTGGCCTCGCCCGCCGCCGCTGAGCCGGCTCCTGCAGATGTCCCGCCCGCCGTGACGGCCGCCGTCAAGAAGAGCAAGTCCAAGCCCGACAAGAGCAAGAAGGCCGCTGAGCCCACAGCGGCTCCTGCTCCTGCAGCGGCGCCTGTGGTGCCTATCGAGCCCAAGGAGCCAGAACCCGCCGCGGCTGCCGAGGCCGAGAACAAGGTCAAGTCCAAGAAGAAGAAGAGCAAGGCTGCGGACGAGGCGGCGCCGGCGCCGACCCCTTCGCCGCCGCAGAAGCGCAAGCACAAGGATGAACCCGAGCCTGTGCCCGAGCCCAAAGCCAGCCCTGCTGCCGTGCCCGAGGCGGCGGCCGCCAGCGACAAAAAGGTCAAGAGGCAGAAGAAGGACAAGGCGGCCAAGGAAAAGGCAGCACCAAAGGTCTGAGTCGCGTGCGCCGCTGGTGTGCTTGTTTGAATGAACGCTTGGATGCATGTCTTGGCCCGCGACAGGAATCGGTGCTGACGATGCCTGCCGTGGGTGTAGGGCGAGGAGGTCAAGCAGGGCGAGGAGGCCAAGCACGGCGATGCAGGCAAGGTGGCCGCAAGTCAAGATGCCGGCTCGGGCACGTGGAACAACTGGGAAGGAGTCTCATTTGGTGGAAACGAGGACCGCAAGAACGTGAGTGCTGCCCGAATGCCTGGCGCAGCGAGATGGATTATCCCGCTGCTGACTGCGGCTGGCTCGCCAGAAATTCCTCAAGATGATGGGAGCCAAGAAGCCCAGAAACACTACGCCCGCTGGCGGCGGGACGGCCGGCGGCGATGCGGCACGGTCGCAGGCGGCGCAGGGCGAGATCCTGAAGCAGTTCGAGAAGAGCAAGGAGATTGAGCAGACCCGCAAGCAGGGCAAGCGCCTCGGCCTCGGATTCTAATGAAGATGTGTGCGGCTCTGATTGGTCCAGCGTCGGCGCTGGCGTGGCCGGCGGCGACTCTGGCGCACTTTGCGTGGGATGTGGCTATCGGATTCGCAGAGTGAGCGGCGCACCGCCGGCCGCAGCGGCGGCAGCGGCGGCAGGGGCCGTAGCAGCGCCGGCGCCGCACCTGCACGGCGCTCGGGCAGGGGCGGCCCGACCCGAGCGCCGTGCGGCTCACGGTCCGCGCTGGCTCCGGCGCCATCCCCGGACTGCTGCTGACGAGCCCGCCTTTGGTCGACTCCATCATGCGGCGCCGGCCGCTCCCTGCCGCACGACGCTACTCTGCGCTGCGCTACCCCCGCATGTGCGGCGCGGCCCGGCGACCCGTGTTTGCTGCTCATGGCTCTGCACCGGCTGTCCAGAAATCGGCGTTGGCCTGACGGCCTTTGGCATCTTCTTTATGCTGCTGGGCATCCTGCTGTTCTTTGACGGCGGATTCCTGGCGATCGGCAACGTGGGTCTGCTGCGCCGCCGCTTGAGCTTCGAGCGTGGCCTTGGCCTCTGCTGACGAGCATTCGTCGCGATGTAGATTCTGTTTCTGAGCGGCCTCGCGCTCATTCTCGGTCCCGTCAAGACCGTGGTGTTCTTCACGCGGCCAGAGAAGGCGCGGGGGACGGTGCTCTTCTTCCTCGGCGTTGTGCTTGTCTTTGTGCGGTGGCCGTTTGTCGGCATCTGCGTCGAGCTCATCGGCATCGTCGACCTGTTTGGGTGCGCTGTCGCCCCCCGTCTCCCATGCAAACCAACCCCTGCGCTGACGCTCGATGCCCGCCCTCAGCGACTTTCTGCCCGTCGTGGTGGGCTTCCTGCGGAAGGTGCCCATCGTCGGCGCAGTGCTCAACCTGCCCGGCATCTCGCATGCACTGGACAGGATCGTCGGCAAGAAGCTGCCCGTCTGACCCGCCCGATCCCCGATCCCTGCCACTCACGCCGCCTTCGGCACACACATCTCGCCGACTCACCGCCGAGCCTGCACACCAATTCAACCCGCATCTCATCTCCTCTGTCGTGCTGCCTTCCGCCCGCGCGGCACACGCTGCTGCCGCTGCCGCCTTTGAATGCACAAGGCGCTCGTGGAAATCACAATCGCTATATTGCCGACAGGAGCCCTTATTTCTGGTTGGGCGAGGGGTTCATCTGCATCCGCGAATGGTTCGGCAACGGGCGTCTTCGTCAGCTTGCTGCATGTCGCCGCGACGGCCGCGGCGCGGGGATGAGCAGCCCTCGTCGCGCAACGCACCCTGCGCTTGCCAAAGGTGGCAACGGCGTTGACGAAGCGGCGGTTGTAGAGAAGGCGCTTCTTCGCGCGGCCTGCGTGTTGCGTGGTGGTCAGCTCGGCCATGATGCGCGGCGGCGATGGGCGGCAGCGGACGGCGTGCCGGCTTACCAGTGGGCTTCTTCTTCTTCTCGGTCTTCTCGACCTTGGGAGTCTGACCCTTGACCTTGCCGGCGCGAGCGAGAGAACCGTGGACCTTGCCCTGTTGGTGCGGGAAGCGTCAGCGCACCACCGCAGGGGAAGCCGTCCGCGTGGGCGTATGCGGCAGGCTGTGTCGGCAGCACGGCGTGCGGGCTCGGCCGGGTTGGCTGGAGCACGCCTGCCAGGATCGGGGGGGGGGGTTCGAGCCTGGCGCGGCGCTGTCGCCCGAGCCGGCCAAGGCCGGCACACAGCCGGATGGATGGATGGAGCCGCGCGCTCCCACGGACGGACGGATGCGTGCACGGACGAGCACTCCGGTGCAGCGTGCGTGGACGCGCGCCCGTCCATCCGTGCCGCGCGGGGCGCCGTGCCGTGTGGGCGAGGCCAGCCGCCTGCTGCGTGTCGCCGCCCAACGCACCATGTTGTTTGTGGCGATTCAAACGGGGCGGCGACAGCGCAAACGGCACAAACAACGACCTGAGGACGTTTTTCACGCGTGGACATTGACACAGACAGCTGCCTCGGCACATGTTCATTCGCGGTCCCGGGGAGCGCATCTTATTTCGCGTGCAGGGCAGTCCACTCCTTGGCTGCGCGGCGATCAGTTTCAGCCAGCACGCTCACCGCGGGCCAACACGGGATCTCACAAGAGCAGGCACTTACCCGTCTGGATGGCCGCCTTCTCGTTCTCCTTCCAGTGGTGGGCAACGTCGTTGGCAAGGGGGTCGTCTGCGATGCGCAGCAGCGCAACGTCAGCGCATCTCGAGCAACAAGCGTTGCTGCGAAGCGACTGCGCAAGACGAACCCGGGTTGGGGGCCGAGAGCAGCGCCTGTATTGAGAGAAGCACCGTGCGGATTTGGAGCGCGGGCGACCACTTGTCTGGACCACGCCGTCAGCATACTGCCTGCGCGGCCCGCAGCAAGCAAAGCGCACGCACCCTTGAGAATGTCGAGGCAGATGCGCCCAAGCTTGTCGATGTTGGGGTGGTAGATCTTGGTCAGGAACCGCACCTTGGGAGGCGCCATCGGGTAGTCCTCGGGCAGGAACAGCTCGAGCTTGAACGAGCCACCTGCAGAGTCATTGCGACAACCAAAGCACTGCGTCAGGACGCTGGGGCAGCACGGCCCGACGATGCGCTGCGCAGCGGGCAGGGTCCCGCAACACCTCCCACGACGCCCGACATTGGCGCGGCGTGCAGGAGGCGCAGCGGGCAGCATCGCAAAAGGCGGCCGGGCAGCCGGGGGACCTCGAGGCTGGACGACGCCGCAGCGGACCCACCTTCAAAGGGCGACTGCGCCGGGCCGTTGATGACGACGTCAAAGTAGCGCAGGTTGTCCTCGTGCGGGCGGGCGTCGATGCCCGGCGCCGGCTCGGCAATCAGCCGCTCGGTTTCCTGCAGAAGCCGACGGAGCCGAGAGTGCCAGGGGCGGGCGGCCGTCAGCACGGCGCTCGCCAGCAGCCGCCGCCTCACGAGGGCCTGGCGCACACAGCCGCATCCACCGCAGGCATGCAGGCCGAGGACAGCGGCCGCGGGAGGCACTGCGCAGGCCCCGCCCCGCTCGCCGGCTGCCCCGGGGCGGCATCCACAAACAGCGCCCATCGGGCACCTGGGCGGATGCGGCGCGCCGCCACTTGCCTTGATGATGCGCTTGGGCAGAGCCATGTCGGGCGCGGGCTGCGAGCGACGGCGGTGAGATGGGGTGGTCGGGTAGGCTTCTGGCCGCGAGGCGGTGCTCTGGCGGCGGGCGCGTGAGCGCCGCGCAGGGGCGTGGGTCGGCGGCCACCCGGCGCTCTCGGCCGGATCGCTTCCTCACCCTGCACGATCTTGAGGCAAACAGCGGCTCGGACCACCGCCAAGAGGGACGCAGCACGAGCTGAGACCTGGCCAGAAACGGTGGCTGCTCATATGCTTCATTCCGTCGCAGGTAAAGGCGCGCCAAGTCAGCGGCCGCCCTTGCCCTTCTTGGCCGGGCGCCTGTCGCCATTGTCCTCGCGCTCGCGGCGCTTGCGGTCGTGCTGCGCTCGGCGGCCGTGGGTCGCATCAGCCGCCGCGCAGGCGCTTCAGGCCACCAGACGCACGCACCTGCTCCGCCTGGCGCTCGAGCTCGTCCCAATCCTCGCCAGACTCTTCCTCTTCGGACCCTGAGCCCGACTCGGAAAAGTCCGAGCCCGATGCGTCCGAGTCCATGTCGCTGTCGTCCGAGTCCGACTCGCTCTCGTCAAACTCGGAGCCCGACATCTCAAACTCTGACGCCGACTCCTCGCTGCTTTCCTGGTCCTGCAAAGCCAGAAGCGGTCAGCACAGTGGCAAGCGCCGCGCTCCGGCGCATTTTGGGGTGCGGATCGCTCGACCGAGTACGCACGCTGCCTTCCGCTTGAAGGAACGACCATCCGCCCGCCTCCTCGAAAAAGGCCTTGGGATCATCGTTGATCGTCTTCATGATCTGCGGCCAGCTCAGGTTCACGGGTCCTTCGCTGAACGGGATATCCGCAGAGCTACGAGCAAGAGTCGTCAGCAGTGTGGACGGTGCTCGCATGTCGCGCGCACAGCCGCCAAGCACGCACTCGAGCCACTCCTTGACGTTCTCGAGTTGGTTGACGGGGATCGTGTTGATGTGCACGACCGGTCGGTGAAAGTCCTTGAAAACAAACACCAGATCAAAGTTCTTGAGGCCAAACTGCAATGCGGGCCCGGCCCCAATTCAGCACGCGAGCATCCACAAGCCACCAAAGGGTCGCAATCGAAGCTGGGTCACACACCTGCACGCGTTCTAGATGCGCAATCTCGATATCAGCGAGTGTGATGACGAGGAAGGGCGTGTCCGACAGGTGGACCAGGCATTCGGTAGTTGGCTGCAGAAGCACCAGCTGGCGGAACGGCACGCCGGGGAAGGCCAGGTCGCGGAACGGCACATCAACCTCGAGCTTGCTCTTGCTCTGCGCCAGGCGTCCGCCTTGTCAGCATGCCGTTGCTGCCCGCGGGGGGCCGCCGACCAAGCCCCCATCGACTCCCTACCGTCTCGCCAATCTTCTCCGAAAACTGCTGGAACTCGCGGTTCAGCAGCTGGCGCTTGCGGCGCTCCTCCTGCTCCTGCGCCAGCTCATCCTCGTCGCCGTAGTTGACGCGCCGCCGGCGGTTGCCCGTTTCGTCAAAGCTTGCGTCCGACACCTCCCGGTAGAACTGAATATCGCGCGTCTTCTTCTTGCCGATCATGATCGGGTTCCTGAGGTGCACGTGCAGAAGCACAATCAGCTCGCCATCGCACGGCTGGAAAAACAGGTGCTTGATGTTGGTGAAGAGGATGTCGATCTTCTGGTCGCTCTTTAACTGCGACTGGTACCGCAGGCCATTGACATGGATTTCAAGGTCGCCCGGGAAACGCTTGCCCTCAAGACCAGGCCGCACAAACACGTCGGGGAGGCGGATCGGCCGGCGTCCTGCATGCCCGCCTTGTCAGCTGGCCGCCGCTGCATTGCGCCTGAGCATCGCGCAAACTCACCCCTGATCTCGACCAGATTGGCCTGCTCAACAAGGTCGGCCATCTCCAGGCGCTCCGCATCGCGCTTCTGCATCTCCTTCTTGAGCTCGCTGATCTCGCGATAAATCTCTGTGAAGCGGCCAATGTCGTTGCTGCGGAAGCTCAGCGAGCGAACAAACGTGGCATTGGCGTCCTCGTAGGGCTGGAGGCACGGCGTCAGCTTGCGAATGCGGCCACAAGCAGGATGCAGACGCCTTCGGCGACGGCAAACTCACGACAGGGCCTTCTTTCTTGCCCATCGACTGGCCGGGAGTCACAAAGTTGAAGCGAAGCAGAACAAAGTCTTGCTCGTCGCTCTTGCTGACGTTTTTGAGCGTCGAGATGTGGAACGGGACAGACTGGCCAAAGATCGGCAGCAGAACTGACTCGGCGCGGCGGTCGACAAGGATCTGAGAGCATCTCCAGAGCGTCAGCAGCTTGCGTGCTTCGTGTGTGTCCACTGGCGGCACGCCGACGCACCCGCAGCTCGCCGACATTGCGTGGGAGCTGGTTCTCTTTGCGGTAGCTTTCAAACTTGCGGAACACGCTCTGGCGGGCCTGCTGGCGTCCGTCCTTGCCATCGCTGTAGCGCGCCAGGCCATCCTCCTGGCGGGCATGCGCAAGCTGCTTCTGATGCATGCGGCGCTTTTGCTCGGCATTGAGGCGATCCTGCATCGCAACAGCAGTGAGTGCACGTCAACGCATCCGCGAAACTGCATGTGCAAGCAAGGGTGCTTACAGATTCGTCACGCAGCTTCGAGTCGATCACGGCGCCACGCTTCTTGGGGAGAGGCTCGGCAAGCTTCTCGTTCTGCCCATCGTCCTCATCCTGCGAACCCGGTTTGATGACAAGCGGTCAGGCAAATGAATCGAGCGAGCTGGCCAGCAGAGCAACTTACGCCAAACGTGTAGGTGATCGCATCAAGCTCCTTCTCGACCTCCGTGAGCACTTCGGCGCGGCCGGCGGTCACCAAAATCGTGTCCGCGAGATAGAGCGCATAAACCTTGTTCTTGGAATCCGAAGCCTGTGGATTCTCGAGGGACTGGAAGCCAATCGCGAGGTTGAGGGTCATGCCTGCCTTGAGCGGCCGAGAAGTCTTGGGAGCCAGAAGATACTGTGACTCGCGAAACTCGATTCCGATCTGCAACATCTGCGTTGGCTGGGCTCTTCGCCTGACATTCATGGCCGCGTGCACTCACCACAAAGCCGCAGTTCTTCACAAAGCTTGACTTGAGCTTGGGCCGCTTTTCCTCGATGAACTTGATGGCCATCTGGTACACATCGCTCGACAGGACACCGTCGGTGATGACGGTGAGCAAGTGCGACTGCAGATCAACCAGCAGATTGTAGTTTTCCTCCTGGTCCTGAAGGCACGAATAATGCGCTCTTCTGCTCAGCCGGCTTGCCGCACAGAGAGCAAAGCAAAGAGCAAGAGCAAACCTTTGTCGGGTTCATCAAAAACGTGCGGCCGACATTGGAGCAGTACGACCTGTACCTCACGCCAAGAGAGCACACAATCGTGCCTTCATGGAGGAGGTCTTGGTTGGACGAGGCGCTGGGACGCAGGTCATACTTGCCGCCGCTTTGGATGATGGGCGGGTAGCACCAGTCGACGAGAGAGTGCACCGTCTATCGCAACCGCGGCGCCAGCACCATGTGAGCACGTCATGCTGTGCTGCGAGGATGGGAGTTGCGGCAGGGGCAACTCACGTCGGCGGGCAGCTTGAGTTTCTTGCTCTTGGTTTCGTCGAGCAGCGTGTCTTCCATCTGCGTCATGAGCTTCTCGTGCGAGACCTTGCGGTTCTCGTCGAGAATCGACGACATCTGTGGGATGAAGAAGTTTTTCATCGTGGCCGACGAGATCTTGGCTGCCGAGCGGATAGTGCGCTGCTCGGAAGCATGAGGGTCGCATGAGCCTCAGGCAGGGTCGGACCGCGACATGGTGTCTCGGAAAAGCAGTCTCACCAGTTCGTCTTCGTCTTTTGCCGCAAAGAGCACAGAGAGCGCTGGAGAGACATCGACCTGCTCCATGCGCTTGGGGCTGGCTGCCATTGCGCGCTTCCAGCTGTCGACGGCCTTGCCGGCAGCCTCGTCCTTGACAATCACACCGAGCTTCTTCTGAGAACGGGGAGAAGTCAGCGCTTGTCCAAACAGACTTCAGGGCCAATACCAGCCGGAGACTCACGCCGTTCTTTGATGCGGCAAGGATGTCGATCAAGACCCCGTTGAGCGACTCGTTGTGGGCTTCGTCCTTTGTGCGCTTGAGGATCTCGATCGGGACGCTGCCGCCCTGCAGGGCATCAAGGTAGGCGCCTGCGCGGGCCTCACGTCAGCCGCGTGTCGCCATGCCGATCGCACGCAGCATGCGAGGGTGGGGCTCAAGCCGCAGCGCACCCTTCTTGGTCGTCGTGAGGAACACAATCTTGCCGTCCACAACGGCCGTGATGGTGTCCGGGAACTCGTATCCGAGCAGCCAGGTCTGCGGGGGCACGCGAGCGCGGATGAATGAGCATGAGTGCATGCGTCTCGCGGGCCGCTCGGCGACCAGGGCCGATGCCCTGCCAGGCGCGGCGGCCAGCTCGGCGGGCGCGGCGCCTTCGTGTGCCAGGTGCTTGTCGACTGCCGGACACCGCGGGCGAAACGAACCTGCAAGGCGATCGACTTGGAGTACACGGGGGCGTCTTCGCCCGAGCCGACCATGAAGCAGAGCGCATCTGCGCCTGCGTACTCCTCGGAGCCGGCCTGGCACGCGGCCGCCGCGGGCACGCAAGCGCAGCGGGCGGCGAGCATCAGGCGGTCGGACACGGGCCGGGACGTCAGCGTGGACGGCGGACGGGCGGCTCTGCGGCGGCTGCGCCGTGGCCGGCTGCGGGCTGAGCGATGCACCGCGTAGGCACTCTGCGCACTCTCGCACGCAGCGCCCCAGTGCCAGTGCACGCACCGCGAGGCCGTCGAGCAGCTGGCGTGCTCGCCGGTGGAAGGCGCGCTGGTCGAGCTTGATATCGGCCATGTCGAGGCAAAAAACGCTTTCCGCATCCAACGCCATGTCGACCCGCGTCCTCGAGGCCCTTGCCCGCTGGGCGCTGCCGCTCGGCGCCGTCGTCTCCATTGGCCAGGCGAGCATGTACAACGGTGCGTGCACGATCCATGATCCGCAGACTGCGTGCACGGCAGCCTCGGCGTGCTGACGCCTGCGGCCCGCGCAGTCGAGGGCGGCCAGCGAGTGGTGATCTTCGACCGCCTTCGCGGTGTGCTTCCGGTCACCGTCGGCGAGGGCACGCACTTCCTGGTGCCCTGGCTGCAGCGCGCCATCATGTACGACGTGCGCACGCGCCCGCGCAGCATCTCGACCACCACGGGCTCCAAGGACATGCAGACCGTGTCGCTGTCGCTGCGTGTGCTGCATCGCCCGGACTACGAGCGCCTGCCGAACATTTACCAGAGCCTCGGCCTCGACTACGACGAGCGTGTGCTGCCCTCGATCGGCAACGAGGTGCTCAAGGCCATCGTTGCGCAGTTTGACGCCGGCGAGCTGATCACCCAGCGTGAGCTGGTGAGTGCCGCCCGCCAGCACGCTGCCCCGCGCGCCGTGGCCGCAGTCCAAAGCCAGTCAGCCAGGCTGTGAAAGCGGCCGCTGTCGCCTCGGCCGCCGCCGCCTCGGCCGCGCTGCGCCGGACTGCCGAGTCGCGCTGACATGCGCTCATCCTCTTGTGGAAACGCAGGTCTCGGGCCGCATCCGCGAGGAGCTGCTCAAGCGCGCGCGCGAGTTCAACATTGTGCTCGAGGATGTCTCGATCGTGAGCCGCGCCTGCGGATCCGGCTGGCGGCGAATCTGGCTTGCGCCCGAGACCTGGCGCTGACTGCGTGCACAGACCCATCTCACGTTCGGCAAGGAGTTCACGGACGCCGTCGAGCTCAAGGTCATTGGTGCGTGATGGCACCCGCGCGCGACTGACCGCCGACCGAATTCGATCGTGGCTCTGACACCTTGCGCTCATCGCCGCAACCACCACCACCACCACCACCACAAACGCGGTCTCGACTGCCGTTTGAACGTGCAGCCCAGCAGGAAGCCGAGCGCGCGCGCTACGTCGTCGAGAAGGCCGAGCAGGAGAAGCTCGCTGGCATCATCCGCGCCGAGGGCGAGTCGCAGGCCGCCAAGCTTCTCTCGGACGCATACAAGCGCAGCGGCCAGGCACATCTGGAGCTCCGCCGCATCGAGGCGTCCAAGGAGATTGCGGGCACGCTCGCGTCGGCAAAGAACATTACGTACCTGCCGTCGTCCAAGGCCAGCGGCACCAACATGCTGCTCAAGGTCGACTGAGCAGCGAGAGGCACCATAAAAACCTGGCTGTTTGTTTGCATCGCCGCCCGGCTTTTGTTTCTGAGCCAAATGGCCCCTCGCAGCGATGCATGGCACCGCACGCCATTGTGTGCGGCGCTAAGACTGCTGCTCCTTGATGATCTTGCGCTCTATCGCCTTGCGCATAAAGGCCAACACCGTCTTGGCTGCCATGCTCGTGAGCTCAAAGCATGCATCAAACTGTGTGTGTGTGGGGGGGGGGTTAGCGCCAGCGCCATGCAAGGCAAGCCTTTCACGGCGAGCGCACCTCTTCCTGCGTGAACAGGCCCGCAGAGTCCACGGCGAGGATGCCGTCGGCGGCCGTGTCAAACACAAACGTGTGCGCCGATTGGCCCTCCTGCATGTCCAGCCGAGTCAGCAGCGCAGTCGCAGATCTGGTCCACGTCAAGCATCGCAAGAACAGACCTCGACCTCGAGGGCAACCGGGTCAAGCAGCAGCGAGCCGTCGCGGTTGATGATCGCATGCGCGGCTGCACACGTTGCCTGCATTGGCACGCCGGCGTCGACGAGGGCGAGCAGGACCGCATTCATGGCCGTGGCCAAGATCGATCCGTCGTTGGCAAGCACTTGCGCGGTGATGTTGATGGCCGTGCGCGGGTGCATGGCCGAGAGCACGAGTGCCTCGACAACCTCGCGGATGTACCGCTCGTACAGCCGCTCCTGCGTGCCTGAGGTCTCGGGCTCAGCACACGGCGCTGGGGCGGCCGAGGGATGCCCGACGGCGAGGCCTCACCAGAGACGCCAGACACGGGGTTGAAGACGACGCTGACGGTCGCCTGGTCGAGCTTCTCGTCGCGCGTGCGCACCGGCGCGGGGCCGTACACGGAGCACAGCACCGAGGAGTCACCTGTTGAGGAGCAGGCTTCGTCAGCACGGGCGCGGGCAGGCGGGACGGGCGGCACAAGCCCATGCGGCCGGTGGAGCTCGTTGCGTCGACGACGACGACGAGGAGGAGGGGACCAAAAGTCGCCCACCAAACGAGAAGCGGGCCGAGCCGTCCGCGCGCGAGAGCGGGCCAAGCACGCAGCCCATCGTGCGCAGCTGCGTGGCTCCGCGCTTGTCGGGACGGCTGCGTGCCGGTGCTGCCGCCTCGGCAGTGTGTGGGTCGTCGATATCCATTCGCGCAGACAAGTCGGGTTTTGTGCTTCATGGTTCATTCTGGCCGAGCCGGGCGTCCTCTGCCATCTCCCGACCTGGGCTGGCCAAGCTCTGTCCCGCTGAGGCGGCTCATCGGCGCGGATGCCATGATGTCGACCGTGTTGGCCGGATTTCGCGGCATCTTGGTGACCACGCTGGCCGCTGGCTGCTGCTGCTGCTGTTTGACATTGCTTTCTGACGAGCTCGCGCTGCTGGACTGCTGTTCTCGGCGGAACCGAGGCAGCGGGCGGGGTCTGCTCGGCAGTCAGCATCCAGTGAAGTCGAATCAAGTGCGAGCAAAGGTGCACGCACGATGCATAGAAATACGCAATGCAGTTGGCCATTCCGCGCATGGGCGAGAATATCGACTGCCAAACGCTGAGCTCGAACACAGACGTCCCAAGCGTGAGCTGCACGAGGCGGTTGATTGTTGACGGCGTCCAGGCAATGACGAAGCTCAAAAGATAGGCGAGCATGCGCTTCAAGAGAAGTCTACGTGCTGCGTCGCCGGGCGACTCGGTCCGTCTGCATCAGATCGCTGTCAGCCGTGAAGACAGTCAAGGCTGACAGACAACGCCGGCACGCACAAGAGCGCGTTGGCTTGGAGTTGCGCCGAGATGACTGATCTTGCGATCAAAAACGCGGCGGTGTTGAATGCCATGACTGTCCAAAGCCACACAAACCACAGATATATCTGGTAGATGGCGTATGGCTTGGCAATCCAGCACCATCTGTTGCAGAGACGCCGACGCAGCAATCCGCACCGCCGATGCATCGGACCCGCGTGCGGCATGGTCAGCACGAATTGATGGTCTGCAAGCGGATCGCTGTCGATATCAACCACGGTTTTCATCTCGGCACACTCACTGATCGGCATCTCCAAACATTCGCACTCCATTGATCGGTGTCAGGAAGATAGGCACGATGGCGGTCGGAATCGGGATGCATACACATGTCGCAATCATTGGCCACTCGAGTCTGCGCAGCACATCCGCCGAGCCGCGGAAAACGCTGATGTACACGGCGCTGATGGCGAGTGCCCATATGAGGAGCGCGGACTCGAGGATGCTGTACTGGATGGCGGCGGCCTGCAGCTGGCACAGGAGCGAGCTATTTCCTGCGGCAAGACCCCAGCGACCAATGGATTTGAAGACTTTGAGAAGCGCCAGATCGGCATCAGCACCCTTGCGCAAACTCGGCTCGTTATTTGGGGAATGATCGGTGTCGCTGCTTACTGCAGTCGAGTGCGTCGGTTGCACACAAGGCGAGTATGATCCGGCCCATGAAGCTGTTGAAGGAGCTCCTTGACCTCGCAAACTCCTGTAAAGGCGCCGTGCGTGTGGCGCATTGTCAGTCGCCCCGACGAAGCCGCCGATATCCCTCCGGCTACCAGAGACTCTAACTGAAAGGCGGCGCTCTGACAATCACTATGCACGCGCAGCCAATGAGGCTCAGCGACGAAGAGATCTTGGTGATCACGCCGAGAGTGTCGAGCTGCGCAGCTGTGAGCGGCATGCTCGTCGGCTGTTTCTCGGTTGCTGGTACGTTTGGTTCGGTAGGAAAGTGGCGAAGACCCAATCTCGGCGCGTTGGCAGCGATGTGACCGAGCGGACACTGCAGCAATCTCACCTCGGTATGACCCACGCGGCCGCTGCTACCTTGACTCTGCATGGGCCGCAGCCCCCGATTGCGCCGCACCGCACCGCATTGCACCACACCGCACCGCAGTCAGGTTCCGCGCCGCGCGTGGCGAGACGCGCGCGCGGTCAGCCAGCCAGGCCCGGAAATGTGACTTTGCGCAATGAGGCAGCACCATCCGATGGGACTGGCGCCGGCGTGCGGCGGCGGCCTGGGCAGGCCGCGCATGCACGCTGCGCTCTGCGCAGGCACCCACATCGACGCAGCCACGGGATCAGTGAACCTGTGCCGCTCGTCACCACAGCGCGGGCCGCACCGCACCGCGCGAGCCGCGGCGGGCGGCAGCGGCGACGGGCCGATCCCTGCCGCGGATACCCCCAGAGGCCAGGACGTCGCACGGCTTGCGCGCATGGCGCTGCCGCCCCACGCTGCCCGCACGGCAGGCGTGGCGGCGGCAGCGGCAGCCACCGGACTTTCGGCGACTTTTGCGGCCCGCCTGCGCCTCCAGGCACCGCCTGCGCTGCGGTGGACCGCCTCGGCGGCTGCGGCCGGGATGCGTGTGCGGGCGGGGGTCTGGGCACGCATGCGCACGGCGCAGCTTGCGACGGCAGCCGCTGCGCGAATCCGCACGGGCCTGCTGGCGGGTGTGCGTGCGGGCGCGCGCTCGATCCCCGGGGCACGCAGCCGCCTCTTATCGTCGATGCAGCATGACCCGCGCATCTCGCCAAAGGAGGCCGAGAAGGCGTTCCGGCTCGCCCGGCAGGCCCTGATCAACAACGTCGACGGCGTGCTGCCCCGCACGATGCTGCGCATACGCCTCTTCCTAATGGGCCAGGTCCGGCCCATGAAGATGGACGACGTTGTCGCGCTGTTCTCGTGGATCTTTGTGGGCAACACGCTGTTTGTGCTCGCTCGCACAACTGCGTTTGTGTCGGTGGTGCTCGTGATCCTCAACTACTTGAATTTCCAAGGTGCCCAGCGCATGCGCCTGCGCAGTATTCACAATGCGCTGTCTTACTGATACGTTCCACTCCTCCCTGGCCGCCTGCCTGTCCGATCAGACAAGGTCATGCGGCTACTCAGCGACTACCTCACCCGGGCGACAGGATTCAACATCAAGGTCGGCTCGGCCGTTGTCCCGCACTGGCGTGACGGCACCATCTGCCTCGAGAACGTGTCCGTGCTGCTCAACGGCGACACGTGGACCGAGATTGTGCGCAAGCAAAAGCTTGCCAAGGGGCTCGGCGATTTGGTTCCCGGCGAGGTGGACGTCAACTGGACATACTGGGACCTGACCATGGACAGCATCGAGATCACGCTTTCGCTGTGGCGGTTACTCGACGGTGCGTCTCGAGTCTGGTGCAATCCTTGTGGTGCGAGTGGCTGATGTCTGACTTGTCTGCTCCAAAGGCCGTGGCCCCATCAAAGCCGCCAAGATCAAGGGCGTCCGCGGCATGGTCGATCGCCGCCATATCCAGTTCGACCCGGACTGGGTGCCGACGCGCCGTGCACCAGAGTTTGGCGACTTTGAGATGGACTCGTTTGTCGTCGAGGACTTGCTCGTGACCGTTTGCAACCAGGACTTTCGACCGTACTCGATCTCAATCTTTGGCGCCGAGCTGCCGCTGTTCCGCAAGCAGTGGCTGCTCTACGATATCATGTGTGCCGACTCGATCGTCGGCATGTTCGACAACTGCCTGTTCAGCGTCCACCGCTCGCAGTCGCTCGATGTTTTCCGCGACAGCCCTGGCAACTACGCCAAAGTGGTCGGTGTCGCTCCATGGATCGCTGCTCGCTTTGGTGTTCGCTGACTCGGCTCGCCGCGCTTCTGCTGCCTGCAGTCCCACCTCAAGATGAACGCACTGCCCATTGACCACCTTAAGCTTGGCGCCACGGGCCCAATCACCTGGCTGACGCGCGGCACCGTCGACCTCGATCTGCACCTGCTCATCCCCCGCCAGCCCAACGAGGACGACGTCTTTGACAAGCTGCTTGACGAGCTTGACGGCATCCGCGAGGTGGCGATTGACAAGCTCGAAGGCGCCATCTCAGGCCCCGCGGACCGCCGCGGCGCAGCTGTGAAAGGCGTAGAGAGCGACTCGCTGTTGTCCAAGCTGCGCCTGCCGGGGCTCAAGGGCGTGCGGCACTACGGCACGCAGTACAGCCTGCGCGACGCCGACAAGGGCGAGCTGCCGGCGCGAGGCCCGTCGCCTGACGGCGCCGACCGCGGGCCGATGGGCGAGCAGGGCTTTGAGGAGCAGGAGGACGAGCTTGCGAGTGCCGTGTCGCGGCATCACGAGCACGCGCACCCGCCGAGCCAGGCGCACAGGGACGTGGTGATCCACTGGCGCGTCAAGCTGAACGACCTCAAGGCATCGGTGCCTATCCTCAACCCGCACTTGTCATATATGAGCAACGCGCTGATCCGTCCCGTTGTTGCGTATATGAACGCCAACCGCACGTCGCTGCCACTGGCGTCGAGCGCCAAGATGGACGTGGTGCGCCCGCGCCTGCAGATCGACCGGCTTGATGCTGTGCACAGGCTTGCGTGCTGACGTGCGCTCTCTTGCTGCTGGCTTTTGTTGCAGAACAACTTCAACGGCGCGTGGGATATTTATGCGGCCGGCCTCGTCGACGTACTCTCTGAGGAGACGGGCCGCGCGCTGGTCCGCGTCGTGACGGACGAGCGCGAGCGCGCGAGGCAGCTCAAGCGCATCGGGCTCTGGAGCGTGCAGGCCATGAGCCGCAGCCTCGTTGCCCTGTCCGAATATGTTCGCGGCACCAAGAGCCCTTGGATTCCGGCCGCCGCCGTGTGACGCCTCTTGATTCCGTCCTATTTTGGCATGGCCATCGGAGGTTATTCTCGCCGATGGCCATGCCTTCTCCTCTTCCCATTCCTGCACACATATACACTCTTTCTGTTTGCATGCGCCGCACTCACGCCAGCTTGCGGACGCGCCAATTGCACTCGCCGCCGCCACCACCACCACCAACGCATCATCATATCTTGGCGCGGACCCTCCGACGCTCAAATGCATCGCGGCTGCTTTGCCGCTCATCTCGAACCACGCACGTCGGCTGCTGCGAAGAGTTTTTTTGATTGGGATGTGTGCTCGAGTGCGAGGGCGGCTTGGAAGGTGCCAGATGGCGCGTGATTTCGGGGGAGAAGGGGGAGGGGTGGGAGAGCAACGGCCAGCAGGCGCACATGGGCCATGTGCCTGCATGGCCAGCCGAGTAATCCGCTCAGTCGACCTTGATGGCGCTGTAGATGGTGCGCACAAAGAAGAAGGCCGACGCGTAGCCGATGGATCCCGTGAAGATGGTGAAGAGCAGCGAGATGACAATCGACCAGCTGAAGTACAGGATACCCGACGACGCGTCCACGAGATCTGAGTGCGTCGTGTCAGCGCAAAGCAGCCGGATGGAAGCGAAGGCGGCGGCGGGACAGCCAGAACTCACGCAGGCGGCGGACGGCGAAGATGATCGAGTAAAGGAAGACGTAGAAGCCGCTGGCGCCCGAGGTCATGAAGGCGCGCCACGACCACATGTAGTCCTGCCGAGCACGCAGCGGTCAGCATTGGGGAGCCAGATCAGACGCGTGTTGGGCCGCGCAACTCGGCGCAATGCAAGGGAGCAAGCCGCACCTCGGCACAGAGCTGGAAGTAAACAAGCAGGACCGACACGAGCGCGCATGTGACTGCAAGGATGATGAAGACAAAGAAGAGGAAGCCGAACATGTAGTAGATGCGGTGCGACCAAATCGACGACATGATGAAGTAGAGCTCAATGAAGATGGCGCCAAAGGGCAGGATGCCGCCAATGAGCGCCGAGTAGAACCTGTTGAGATACGTCGGCTGGGGCGGGATCTGGCGGGGGATCTGGTTCGTCTTGCACGGGTTGTCGAAGCCCGGGTGGCGGAAGCCAAAGTACGCGCCGGCGATGCACAGCGGGATCGAGATGAGGAACCACATGGCAACAAGGGCAAGGAGGGTGCCGAACGGCACGGCCGACGACGACGAGCGCGCAATCAGGAAGAAGTTGAGGACCAGCAAGACACCAAAGATGATGCTGTCACACGCAGATTGGCGAGGAGAGTGTTAGCGGCTGTCAGTGGCTTGGTTGCGCGCGAGGCAGGCACAAGCCACATCGCGAGGCCCCAGGGGTATGCGTAATAAAGCGGGGACGTCGCCCCTGGCGCCGCCCCCCCCCCTTCAACACGCAGGAATGCACAAGCACGCACCCAGGCACGAGCAGCGCGGTGAGGACGACGTTCTGGCGCCAGTGCTCGCCCTGGAGGGTCTTGTAGAGCACGGCAGACACGTATCCAGCGACGGCCGAGAACAGGATGTAGAAGACGAGGACCATGGTGCCGAGTGCGCCGCGGCTGGACGGCGACAGGAAGCCGAGCACGGCAAAGATCAGCGTGACGCCGCCCATGTAGAGCAGCTGCGCGCCGTTGCCGACAAGAACCGAGAGAAGCATGCGGTACGCGGGCGGGCGGAAGACGTCGGCGTGCACGAGCTTCCAGCCAAACTCCTCCTGCGCGCCGTCCTCGTCGCCGAGGGCGTTGTAGCGGGCAATGTCCTTGTGCAGCGTGCGCAGCAGGATCATGGTGACCATGCTCGCGAGGATGAGCACAATGACGATCGAGTTGATGATGCTGCGCAGCGCGGACGGCGCGGTCAGCCGGCGGAGACACTTCGCACGCAGCGGGCAGCGCGCGAAGGCGTGCCGCACCTGAACCAGTGGATCTGCGGGTCAAACACGTGCAGGTAGTGGTCCCAGCGCGTGCCCCACGACACGGGGTCGGGCTGTGCGAGAGACGGGCGGGTATGCGCGCGCGAGCATGCCGTCAGCGGGCGCGGGGCGGTGGCCTCTGGCCGCGAGCCAACGCACCACCCAGTAGACGCTGTAGGTGTACGTGACCTTGTTGTCCTGGCCCTCCTCGAGCACCAGCGGCGGCGAGAGGCTCGTGATGGCGCAGTTGTTGTCCTGCACGGCGCGGGTCGCGCTGGCCGGCTGCACGAGCACGCCGACAACGCGCGCCTTGCCCTCCTTGCTGTGGTAGTGGATGACGATGTTGTAGTGGTTGTTGATGATGGCGCGGTCGTCGCTGGTGACCTCGCCAAACTCGAAGCCGGCGTTGTAGAAGGTCTCGTTGGTCGAGCGGTCCTCGTACAGCTGCGCGGCGGGCAGGCCGTCGATGACCCTGGATGGAGGCGGCGGGCAGGCGGGCGGCAGGTTCAGCATGGGCT
>JADGIZ010000072.1:0-30596 GCA_027604665.1 Polyrhizophydium stewartii | reverse complement strand
ATCTTGTGCGGCGAATCCCGGCCGGCGTCCGCCCGCGCGCCCTCCATGCCCGGGACGCCGCCCGCCACCTGCGCCTTGCCCGCATGCCGCCGACGCCGACACCGCCGCAGCCGCCGACACCGCCGCCGCCCGGCGACGCCGCGCTGGCCGCCGCCTTCGCCTTCGCCGACGCCAACGCGCGCCGCACCCACCACCGCACAAACGTGCTCGCCCTGCCCAACGCAGCGTCGCCGCTGTGCATCGTCTTCCTGCACGGCCTGTGGGGCCAGGTCAGCAAGCTGCGCCTGCCGCCTGCCGTCAGCCGCCGAGAGCCCGCCGCTGACGCCTGCACCCCGGCAGCTCCGCGAGCTCGCCCCGCTGATCCAGCATGCGGCGCAGGCGCACTCGGTGCTGGCCTTTGACTCGGTCGGCCACGGCCGTTCCGCCGCCTCCGTCGACCCCGCCGACTACACCACAGACGTCATCGTCAAGGACACCGCCGACTTTGTCGAGCAGTTCGCCCCGCCCCACGCATCGCGCTTTGTCCTCGTCGGGCACTCGTACGGCTGCACCATCGCAGCCCGCCTGGCTCTCGAGTGGGCCCGCCGCGATGCCGTCGCGGGCATCTTCCTCATCGCCCCAAAGTCCGAGCTTGCCTCGCACGAGGCCGTGCTCATCGACAGGCTTGCGCCGTTTGTCCCCTCGGCCACCGTCGACGCCGCATCTTGGGTCGACAGCAAGCTCGGCTCTGTCTCGGTCATCTCGCTCGCCGCCCTCTCGCGCAACGCAACCCCGATGCTGCGTGCAGAGCAGACCGCCATGTTCAACGTCATGAGCGGCATCGCCAAAAAGAACACCCTGCTCGGCGTAAGCAACCTGGTGCACATCTTCGTCGTGAAAGCATGCTGACTCGCTCCGCACGCAGGCCCGCTTCGCCGGCAAGGACGTGTACGAGCAGCTGCGTCTGCCCATCATGCTCGTCGGCGGCACCCTCGACACCATCGCACCAGTCGTGCCAAACATCACCAACATCGAAAAGTGGGTCGCCGTGCCCGCCACTCGAGTCCACCTGCTCATCTCGGGCCACCAGGTCATGCTCGAGCAGCACGCCAAGGTCAATGACCTCTTGGACGCATTCATTGCCGACATCACGCCATGAAGTCGCCACCCTCAACCTCGCATTCTTGAATAAACATGTTTACCCGCACCAGCACGCAGCCACTCCCCGAGCGTCGGCCCGCCTCCCCTTGGCGCTTCGCCCCAAGGTGCAACCTCGAAAACGGGCTTGCCCGAGCGGGGCAATGCAACCGCAATCTCGCGGCGCCGGCTCCCGCGCGGGCGACGCTGGCGCCGCCGGCCGCCCCGACCGCGACCAGCCGCGCGGGCGCGCGGGTGCGTCCCGCGGCGCAACGCTCCTGCCCCCGCTCGTGCCCGGCGGCCGGTCCGCCCGCGTCAAGCACTCGTTTGTCGGCGCCTCGACTCCCGTCTTCGACTTTGACAAGATCGGCCGCGTGGGCGAGGGCACATATGGCATCGTCTACAAGGCCCGCGACCGCCGCTCGGGCGCCATCGTCGCCCTCAAGCGCGTGCGCATGGAGCACGAGAACGAAGGGATGCCCGTCAGCTCTCTGCGCGAGATCTCGCTCCTGCGCACCCTGCGCCACGACAACATCGTCTCGGTCGTCGACGTGGCCGTTGGTGCGCAGCCCGAGGACATATTCCTCGTCATGGAGTACTGCGACTTTGATCTCGCCAACGTCATGGACACCATGGTCGCGCGCGGCAGAAAGTCGGTCTACCAGCCCGCAGAGGTCAAGTGCCTCATCCAGCAGATCCTGCGCGGCGTCGAGCATCTCCATCGCAACCACATCATCCACCGCGACCTCAAGCTGTCCAACTTGCTCCTCACCGCCCAGGGTATCCTCAAGGTCGCCGACTTTGGCCTCGCACGCACCTTTTCCGCTCCCGCCGCCCCGCTCACGCCGCGCGTCGTGACGCTGTGGTACCGCTCGCCCGAGCTGCTGCTCGGCGCGTCCACCTACACCACCGCCATCGACATGTGGTCTGTCGGATGCATCTTTGGCGAGCTGCTGCGCTCGGAGCCGCTGCTGCCGGGAAAGATCGAGCGCCACCAGCTCGAGCTCATCTGCAAGCTGCTCGGCTCGCCCACGCCTGCGATCTGGCCCGAGATCACCGAGCTGCCATTCTACCCGGCGTTCAGGTTCCCGGCGGTCGACTACGACAGCGTGCGCGCTGTCTTCAGCGGCTTCTCGGACGCCACGCAGCGCTTGCTCAAGTCACTGCTTGTCTACCGGCCGCAGAGCAGGCTCGCGGCCCGCGACGCCCTGCGGCATCCGTACTTTACCGAAAGCCCACGAGCCTGCGCGCCGGTGCTCTTGCCCACGTTCCCAGAGGTTTCGAACCCGGCGCAGGCCCACATCAACAAGCAGCAGGCGCTCGCGCGGCAGATGCTCGCCGCCGAGCAGCACGAGCCTCAGCGCAGCGCCGCGCGAGACGCAGCTGACCCGCGCCATCGCAGCATCGAGCGCGATGTCGACCGCGGCATGGATCGCGACCGGCGGCCGGGCGTCGGCGGCGGTGGTGGTGCTGCACTCGCTGCCTCACAGGACACACTGCGCGATCTCATGGCCGCGCGCAACTTTAAGCGCAGGCGCTTTGACGGCGAGAGCCATGACCGGCTGTTCGAGGTTGGCATGCCCGTGTTCCGCGCGTTTGCGGACGATTGAGTGCGATGGCTGGGCTTTCTGTCATCGTCACTCCTCCTGTGCACTGCATACACACACACACAACAAGACCCTTTGCGCTGGTAATAAAGGCATGCTGCTCTGCCGCGGAGCAGAAATGCGGCCGGCACACCTACAACCCCGTGTACAAGAAAGCGATCCAATATGAACAACAACAACATGCTGCAAATAGATCTGCTGCTTTATGCAGACGCCGCTGGTGCGTCAGCCGGAGCAGCCGGAGCAGCAGCCGAGCTGCTCGAGTGTAGGTGGACGCGCTGCATCATGCGCTTGTAAATCTCCTCGGGCGTCTGGCACATGGCCAGGTCGAGTCGCTCGGTGCGCTCGCCCATCGCCAGCTGGATCGAGCACGACTCGGCCGCATCCGTGTCGGTCGTGGCGAACTTGATGTGCTGGTTGTGGTGGTAGATGCGCGGCAGCTCGTTGACGTAAAAGTTCCTGCGACGGTGGTGTTGTTGTTGGGTGAGTGGTTGAAAGGGTCAGCCGCAGAGTGTGTGTCACCGCACACCGCACACCGCACACCACCACCGCCCGCTCCCGCCGCCGCTGTGGGCGTCGCTGCCTCTCGAGCCCCGAAAAATGATCCAAAAACGAGGGCCAGAGAGAGCGACGCTGGGCGGCGGACAAGCATGCGAGCGCGGCGCCGCAACGCACTCGAGCGCAGCGCGCGACGGGCAGCCCTCGGCAAAGTTGACCGTGACCTTGGTCAGCTGCGGCGGCATGGCCTGCAGCGCCGCGCGGCCGCGGGTCAGGTTCGCCTGCAGCGCGCGCACGGGGAACGAGCGGAACGCGGCCGTCGACATGTGTCGCTGTGTGTGCAACAAGAGCGGGAAAGTCGTGCATGCGGGCCGCCAGGCAGGGGCGACGTGCACACCGCCGAGGGTTGGGTGCTGCGCTGGTGCATGGATGGGTGTACCTGGGGCCAGCACATGGGGGCTGATGCATCCGCAGCCCGATGGCTGTTCGTTCAAGGCCCGCCGAGTCGATCGGCCTCGATGCTCCGCGGCTGCAGTGCTGTCGCTGCCAGGCGTCCGCTCCTCAAGCCGGACGGATGCTCCGACGGCCGGGCGAGTAGCATTCACCGATGCTCGCACACCGCAGCGCAGCGCACTTGCCGACGACACTCGGCGATGGCGCCCGATCCCAATGTTTCTTCAAATGCCCGATTCGGAGTCGAACGGCCAGCAGACGCAGCAGCAGCTACAGGACCCGCAGGAGCCGCAGGAGCCCGAACGCCGGCGCTCTGTGCGACGCCAGAAGCTCGACTTGCAGCGCCAGGCCCTCGCGCAGCAGCTGGAGCAGCACAAGTCGCAGCGGCAGCCCATGACAAAATACCACCGCATGCGGCTGCTGCGCCGGCAGCAGTCTCGCCAGCTGCTGCTGAACGGCAGGCCCGTCGCCGACAGCTGCTGCGGCCAGTCGGACACGGTGAGCGAGTCCGACAGCGGGTCGGACGGCGGGTCGGACGACGAGCGCGGCGGGGGATCGCCGTCGGACACGGATTCGGACGCAAGCAGCGCAAGCTTTAGATTAGATTAGAAGAGGGATTTATTAAGGAGCGAGGCGGCCGACTTCCCCAAGCAGCGCAAGCGGGTCCGGCAGCGACAAGACGTCCGTCGGGGACGCCGTGCCCGTGGCCGACATGTGGCAGACGGCGTGCGTGTGGTTCTTTCTGACCCGCTTTGGCCATGTTGTGCAGCCCAAGCAGCCGCTGCCGGTGCTGTCGCCCATGGATCTCGAGGCGCTGCTCGAGTCGCCTGCGCCCTCGCGAGAGCTCACGGCCGTGGTGCTCGCTTTCTTGCGCTGCCTCGGCGGCGTGGCCATTGGCAGCAAGGCGGCCGCCCACCTCGAGTGCGTCGCATGCTGCCGCTTGTCTCTCGCATCTGCGATGTGAGGCATGATGGGCTGACTCTGCGTCCGGCCGGGGCTCGCAGGACCAACTGGGTGCGCATGCTCAAGATCTATATTGACCGCCACATCGCCCGCGGCGACGTGCACTTTGACGAGAACCCGCTCGCGGCCGCGCTCGCCAGTGCGCCAAAGTCGGCGCGCAGCAGCGACGGCAGCGACGCCAGTGGCAACAGTGACGGCAGCGACAGCGACAGCGACGCCGACCCGATCGTGCGCGGCGGCGGCAGGCGCAGGCAGAGCGACTGGGGAGCGACAAGATCCGACTCGGGCCGGCCGTCGGGGCACGCTGCCAAGCAGCGGCTCTCGCTGCCAATGCACCGCACGGCGTCGGCCTCGGCGGCCAAGCCCGCACCAGGCAAGGCGCGCGGGGCCGAGGCCTTCTTTGCGCTGCCGCCGGCAACCAAGTCGCGCATCCTGTGCGCGCTCGTTGACTGGCAGCTGTCCGAGTCGCGGAGCGTGCTCGGTGCCATCTCCGCCGCAGCCGATGCGCGCGATGCAAGCGACGACGAGGGCGCCGCCGGCGACGAGCCGAGCGACAACGAGACGATGCTGGTGCGCACGCTCTCCGCGTTGAATCCCACGCCGAGGATGATCTGCACCACCTCGCTCCCGGCGGATGCGTGACACGATGCTAACCTCATGCGGTAAACGGTGTGCGTGCAGTACATACGGCCTATCGGCTTCGACCGCCGCCGCCGGCTCATCTTCCACTACGGCGACTACCCGCGGCTGTATGCGTACACCCCCAGGCACGGCACTTGGACGCCCATCACGTCCACGATCGACGAGCTGCGCGCGTTTGTGGACGGCATGACCAACACCCGGATCGAGCGCCGGCTGCAGACGTATCTGACCAATACGCTGCTGCCGCGGCTCGAGGCGCTCGAGCGCAAGCGGTCGCGCACGCTCAGGCGGTATGCCTCGCTGCTGCAGATCCACGCACCGCTGGGGATCATTGACCAGCCGCGGCGGTCGCGGCGGCCGGCGGGGTCTTATGCCGAGCCGGATTCGGACGGCGACGGCGATGGTGACGGCGATGGTGACGGTGACGGCGACTCTACGCGCGGCGGTTCTAGATCGTCTCGCGCCGGCGATTCCCTCTCGCGCGGCTCGCGACGCAGCTCGCGGCTCGCTGGTGATGCAGCTAACCCAGATGTCGACGGCACGGTCAAGAACTCGGGCCGAAGCGGCGGTCGCCACGGCAGCCGCCGCAGCAGCAGAAGCAGCACGCCGTCGACTGCCTGCGGCGCGGCGAGCGGCGACGACGACGACGACGCCAACGAGGACGATCTGACGGCCCCGCCGCGCAAGCGCCTTCGCCAGCCGCTCCGCGCCAAATCGCCCGCAATCTCATCATCATCCTTCTTTGGCATCACGGTCCGCTCCGTTTAATTTCCGGGGCTGATCACAGCTGCTGCCATAAAGGAAGTTGGAAGCACAGTTTGCATCACGCACATTGCCCAAAAATGCAAGCAGCAGAGGGGAGAGAGAGAGAGAGCGCAAGTGAGAGATTGAGAGATATCATCAGCACAGGCTCAGCGTGCGGCTGGCAACCAACGTGCCGCCAATTCCACATCCTATGATGAACACAAACAGCAGCACGTCGTCCATGGTCATTTTCCAAATGACGTTGCCCTGCGCGATGGCGGCCACGACGGCGTGCACCAGATCCGCGCGCGGCACGTACGGCGCCAGCACGGCCTTGAGCTCCTCGGGGATCATGCCGCGGCGGAAGCTCGACGGGGCAAAGACGGTCTCGTATGTGATGCGCATGAGATGCAGGCCTGCCTCGATGGTCAGGAAGCACATCCAGATGGACTGCGTGATGGAATAGCGGATCACGGCCGTCAGCAAGCAGCGGGGGCCAGCCAGCTTCATAATGCACCGCCGCCCGCCTGCCCCCTCTTCATCCAGATCGAGGAACGCACCAGACGCACGCCGCCGATAAAAACCCCCGTTGCAAACACATCCTCGTCCGAGTCCAGGTCGGCGCGGGTCACAAGCTCGCCGAGGTTGTGGCACACGGCCCACTTGCCGATCTTGACGTCGCCGTCGGCCTCCACATACACGGCGTCGAGCAGCCCAAAGCTGATGAGGGCAAACAGCGCCAGCGAGGCGATGCAGATCGTGTGCATCCAGGCCCACAGGCGGCGCTCGTGGGCGACGGGGCCTTGCAGCTTGGCGCGGTGGGCGTGGTGGGCGTGGCTGCCGTCGTGGTGTGCCCCTGCAGCAGCGGCGGCAGCGGCCGCATTGGGGGCATGAGCGCCAGGCATGCCGGGGGCGGCGCCGGCAAGACGAAGCCGGCCGACCAGATCGTCGAGAGACTCGACGCTCGATGAGTGCTGCAGCAGGCGCTCGAGCTTGTCGTCCTCGTCGCTGATGCCCGGCACGAAGCGCGGGGAGTCGGAGGCGGCGGCTGGCGGGGCTGCGGGGCGTGCGCGCGAGCGGAGGCCCTCGCCAGCGGCGTCTGGCGCAGGGGCCGGCGCGGCAGCCGGTGCAGCGGCAGCCGGCTTGGCCGGTGCAGCCGCGGCAGGTGCGGCGGCAGGTGCGGCGGCAGGTACAGGTGCGGGTGTCGAGGGAGCCGGCGCAGCGGCAGGCGCAGCACCACCAGCAGGCGCAGGCAGGGCAGCTGCTGCCGAAGGCTCCGGAGCCTGTTCTGCCGCCGCGGCCGAGTTGGACTTGGTGATGCGGCCGAGCCGGGCCTCGCCCGCGGCCAGGATCCTGTTGCGGCGGGCCTCGCGCTGCAGGCGCAGCTTCTCTGCCGCCGAGAGCTCCTCGCCCGCGGGGTCTGCCGCATGGCCGGCCGCGGGGCCGTCGTGCGCCGCCTGCTGGTTGTCGGACATGCGGTCAAGAGCACTTTCACCCGCTTGGACGAAACCAAAGGACGGCCCATGTCCATCCGGATCGATTACTCGGGCCCGGCGCTTCGGCACGTCGACCCGCACGCCGAGTCGCACGTCATCACCGTGCCCGTTGCACCGGCGGTAGAGCCGGCCGCCGCCGCCCGCGCCGCCGCGCAGGCCATCGAGCAGGCGCGCGGCCGGTGCAACGAGTTCCTCACTCGGCTGCTGGCCGAGTCGCCTGAACAGGCCGGCGCTGCATCCAAGGCCGAGGACGCAGGCGGCGACGACGACATGGACGACGACGACGACGACGACGACAGCGATGAGGACCCGGGAAGCGCGCCTCCGGCGGGCAAGCAGAGCCACTCGGTCTCGCCGCAGCCCGGAGCCGCGGCGCCAAAGAAGCTCAAGTCGGGATGACCGAGACGACAACAGAGACTCTGGTGCCGACGGAACAGCGCTGTTCATTCGGGCTCAACCTTGATGATCGGCTCAATCTTGACTACCGACTCGGCGCAATCCTCATCGGCCTCGATCTTGACAACGGGCTCGGCCTTGACTTCGGCCTCGACTTCCTCCTTTTTGAGGAAGCGTTGGGCACTGTCGTCGCCTTCGCCGCCATCGTTGTCGTTGTCGTCGTCATCAGAGGATATCTCGATATAAACAATATCGACCTCGCTGCCCTCTCCGCGGCTGCCTGAAGCCTGCGTGCCTGTGTCCATCTCGACGTCGCTGTCGACCTGATCATCGTCGTCCTCTTCCTCGTCGTCTTCGTCGGTCTTGATTGCCTCATCAGCCACGTCGCCAACCTCGTCGTCGTCGGCTTCATCTTGATCGCCATCATCGGCGTCGCTTTCATCACCGTCGCCGTCGCCGTCGCCAGTCATCTGCGGCTGCTCGAGCGCAATCTGGCTAAAGTCGGGGCGACGCGGCAGGAGAAGCTCCTCAATGTCGTTGTCGTCCTCGACATCGGCCGCGCCACCACCTCCGCTTGCCGCCGCACCCGATCCAGATGCAGACCCAGCGCCCGCCGAGCCTCTCTGTCCACTGCCCCGCGCAGCCTTCTTGTCGCGGTGCGGCAGCCGGCACTTGTCGCCGCGCGGGCACTTGCCGTCCTTGTCAAAGTCCGGGCACAGAAACACATGCCGCTGCATACACGAGCTGCCACGCTCGCAAAAGCCCTCGTTGGCAAAGTCGCTGCACACGGGTGCCCCCGGAGACAGCTTGACGTGCAGATACGGGCACCGTTCGTTGGTGCACCGCCGGCTCTCAAAGTACACGCAAAAGGGCGTGGTCTGCTCCGTCGGCTCGTGCGAGAGCTTGCACGTCTGCGGGTCCGCGCAGCTGCCCGTCTTGAGCTTGCTCGGGCACAGCGCCAGGCGCCGAGGATCATGCGTGTATCTGCACGCAGCTCCCTTGTCGCAGCGGCCATACCGGAAGAACTGGCAGTATCGGGTTTGTCCCCGCCGCCAGGTTGTCTTTCTGCTCGCGGCGCTCGTGTCAATGCAAGAAACACGAGGATCCTGCACCTACCTGCATCTCCAACCCCACCTTGCTCTGGAAAAGGAGGCTGGCCGTGGTACGCGGGGTTTTGGCGCGGCTGAGGCTCCCGCGGCAGCAGCCGCAGCAGCCGCAGCGATGTTGGCACGCTTGGTGCTGGCGAGGATCAGATTGCCGCGCTTGCTGCGCACAAACTGCACGCCGTTGAGAACCACGCGCTTGGGCGTTGCCTTGGCTGCATCTGCGGCCTGACGCGACTCGCCGTCTTGTTCGACAGTCATCACATCATACGCGAGCGTGAGCGTGGACCCATGGAATCAGGCAGGACAATGGCTTACCTGTAACACGGACAAGCTTGTGTTGCTGGACGTCCAGCATAAACTCGACACCACCAATGGCGACCCGGCGCAGAGACATCGACTTTGGCCGTCCAAAAGGCTGCGCGACCTTGATGCGCTGCTCTGGCACGCCAGAAGCCGGCGCGCCAGAAGCCGACGCGGCCGAGGGCGGCTTCTTGGGCAGCATCGCAAAGGCAAACTCGCGGTCAGAGTCGGTGAGCGCCGTGGCCGCAACCATGGACCGGCCGTTGTGGTAGTATGCGATGCCGTTTCTGATGATCAGTTTCTTGTGGACGCTGTTCATCCGCGACGCCGGCCTGCAAGCCGTGGTGCGTCAGCATGTTGTTCAAGTCGCAACCAGGAGTGCAGTCATACTTTTTCGGGATGCTCGCGGTCGCATCCATTCCAATCCTGCGCTTGAGCGGGTTCGGATTGGCTGTTCGGCGCTCTATAACCATGGCGGAACAATCGCAGTGAGTCCTACCGCCCATGTCCGCCGCCAACAGCCAGCCGGGACAGCTCACTCGCGGGTTCTTCAAAGCCGACGCGCACGAGCTTGTTGTTCTTGCTGATGAACGAGATCTGCTGGGACGCCGGCGCAGCATGTGCGCCGTCTGCACCAGACACCGGCGCAGGCGTGGCGGGCTCCGAGCCGCCGGCAGCATCGGCTGGTTGTTGGCCAGGCGCCTGCGCCGATGCGTTGATGAGCTTGAGGTTCCGCGACGGTCGAAAGACGGCCGCCTGGCCGCGAGCCGGCGGCGCGGGCGGGCCGCGGCGCTGGGCGGCAGGGAGTCTGGGTGCAGCTGCCGGTGCTAGTACGTGCGCAGGCCCCGGCGGCACGCCTGGAGCCGCTGCGGCCGCGGCCGGGTTGCGCCAGACGAGGCTGGTGCCAGGTGCCGCGAGCCTGGGCCGTGACTGCTTCTGCTGGTGCTGGCGGATGGCGCCTGGCAGGCCACAAGGGGGCGGACGTCAGCAGGCTCGTGCAGGCGAATCTGCGGCAGCGGCCGCCGAAGCGGCTAGCCTGCACGCTGGCTGGTGCGCACCGGACAGCAGGGCGATCTGGCGCCGGATGTCGTCGTTGGTCGACATGGCGGCAAGCAGGATATTCGCAACTTTCGCCGACAATGTCTCAAGGCCCACTCTTTGCCGACGCAAGTCGCTCGCCCTGTCTGCGGGCTGCGCCGTCCGCCAGCGGCATGCCCGCCACAAGACGCAGGGCGTGCGATGCGACTGCTGGTCGCTGACATGGCGGCCCGCCCGGGCGTGGTGCGCAACAGCCGCAGGTGCGGCGGTACGAATCGTTTGTCAACGACCGACTGCGCAAGGACCTCGAGAAGGTTCTCCAGAAGCGCGACGAGCTGTACGAGCGCGTTGGGCAGCTGTGAGTGCACGCGACGTCGTACAGAAAAGTTACAGCAGGAGCCTGCATGCGGCAACGAATATCGTGCATGCTGATGCCCGCCCGGACATGCTGGACGGCGGACAACCCGACAGCCTGCAGCTTCGCAACCAAATCGAGGTCATCAAGTCGCAGAAAGAACCCGAGCTCAAGACGATGATGAACGTCGGCTGCGACTTTTTCATGAAGGCGCGGATGTAAGGAGGCTGTAGCCGCGCGCTCGGATACCATCCGCCGCGAATCAGCTGCGTTGCTGACCGGCACATGCATGCAGACCCGACAAGTCCAAGATCATTCTGCAGGTTGGCCTCGACGTCTACGTTGAGATGGGGCTGGACGAAGCGATTGACTTTCTCGAGCGCAAGGAGAAGCGCCTGCAAGCGTGCGTCGGCGCTCGCAGGGTAACTGGGGTTTAACGGGCCGCTGACACACCTGCGCTCGTTGCAGACAAACAGAAATGTGGACGGACAAGGCGTCCGAGATCCGAGCTCACATCAAGCTGGTTCTCAAGGCCATCGAAGATGTAAGACTAACCGAGCCTCTCATCCTGCAAAGACTCCGGGCTGACGATGCAGCCCTTGGCAGCTCCTCATGCTCGGACAGATGGAGCAGCAATCGCAGCAGACGCGGGTCTTCTAAAGCGTCTCTTCCGCTCCACCGAGGATCGCTGTGCTCGATGCAGATGCAGATGCAGCGCTGCCACGTCGCAAGCGCACAGCCAAACGCTTCATTATGCGCGTGCTCATTGGTCCAGTGGCAGCCCGCACATCTCGCACGTGTCTGTGCCGGCCGGGTTCACAAACGTGCAGTACTGGCACGCCTTGGGGGCGGCCGACGGCCCGCCAGAGCTGCTTCCTGCGCCGCCGGCGCCTGCCGCGGCTGCCGAAATCTCCTGCAGAATCATTTGGAGCGTCTGCCACGAGCTGCGGTGCGCAAGCTGCACAACAAGCTCCTCAGACTGCGTCCTGATGGCCTGGGTGAGCAGATCAAAGTCAGACTGTCCATCCATGCGCCGCAACAACGGCGGTATTGTCAGCACAGTCACACGGCGCCGAAGCGGAGGAGGCACACGCACCTGATCCAAGATGCCCGCCTCCTTGACATAGAGCAGCGCGTGAAAGTCCGAGAGAGCGTCCAGGACGCGTGAGCCAGAGAGCTGCTGCTTGAGCGCGGACATGTCGCGTGCCTTGCCCATTCCGATGCGGTTCTCGGTCGGGAACTCGCCCACACTCTTGAATGTCGGGCTCGGCGTTGACGGGAAGCCGTGCGTGACCTGCACGGCAAGTATCGTCAGCCAGCGCAATTCGTCCTCTTGTAAATCAAATGAAACTGCGAGTGTAAACATACCGTTACAAGCAGATACTCAACCGGGAACGTCGGTTTGGCAGCATTCTGCACCATCAAGTTGTACTCGTTCTTGTACTTGTAGAATACCTCGGGCACGTACTGCTTGTCGGTCGACTCGCACACGCGCATGAGCGCCGGGTCGGTCGAGGCCTCAATGATGTTGTCCTGGGCCATGGCAACGCACATGTTAGAAAATTGGTACGAAAAGATATCGATGCCGCCCTCCTCGTTGCCTGCAGGCGGTCAGAACGTCAGAGAATTCCCACGCTGCCGATAATAGGAGACAGTCGAGAGCTCACCGCTGATGACGCACGTCACAAAGCGGCTGCCAAATGTGCGTGTCGGCGAGTACTTTGTGGCCATGGGGTACTTTGCCTGGAAGTGGCTGGCAAAGATGCACTCGGCCGAAGACAAAAAGTACGAGTCTGCGTGGCGCTTGCACACGACGGTGCCCTTACCCGTTCCGTCGTCGGTGAGGTCCGTGTAAACAACGCCGACACGCACGAGGCCGAGCGACGCGGCAACGCCGTCGACAGTTTCCTCTGACGGATCCGGCATCGCAAGCTGGATCGTATCGTGGCCGCCGTCTTGCAGCGGCTCGTAGATGGCCGAAACGACGGCCTTGACGCCGAGCGGGACCTCGGCGTAGGGCTCATAGCGGCCGTAGAGAATGCCGGCGCGCTGAACACCCGTGGAGCGCCAGAACTGCAGAAAGTTGTCGATCAAGGCCGGCGACTCAAACTCGATGTGGTCGACCATGCGGAAGTTCTGCAGATTCGCGGAAAACGAGACGAGTCAGCAAAGGCGGGACTTGGAGCGCTGCTCGTCGCGCTTATGGCGCTTGCCTGGCTCTGGAGGGAGATGGCCGACGGCTGGCACTTGCTGCAGATGCCCTGCGGGTAGGGGCCGTGGGTTTTGCTTGGGCATGGGTTCAGGACCTTGAAGTCCGGGGTGTCGAGCGGCGGGATAAAGTGCGGGCTTGTGACCGGTGGGGTCTTTGACAGCTCCATGCGCTGACGCAGATACGCGTGGAAGGACATGTGCTTGATCTTGTTCTCCTCGAGGTACTTTGCGTCGTACGGCTGCAGCGGCAGGCAGTACTCGCACATCCCCGACGATCCGTGCTTGCAGCTGCGCAGGGCAGCCGGCCGAGCAAGTCGGCGATGCGCGGAAGTGTCAGCTTCGACGGCCTCGTCGACCTTCTGGCACTCGAGATCCAACGCACAATCGCGCATCGCGGCCGCGTTTGATGGTTCCCGGCTGCTTCTCAAGAAAGTCGTCGACAGCGTCCTGCTTGACAAAGGCCGCCGGCAGCGGCTTGTCGCTCTTGGGCTGCGGCTGGCTCTGAGGCGCACCAGGCGCATGGTGCACAAAGAGCAAGTCGCCGTGCCTGTCGAGCCGGGCGGTCAGCCGGCATGAAGGGATGCGCTGCGGCGCACGGGCGTGCATTCGCATTACTTGATTCCGAGAGCGCCGAGCGCTGCGCCGGGCGTGGCCGGCAGCCGCTGGTCGCCCTTTGGGTCGAGCGCGAGACCAAAGGACTTGGCGGGATCGTACTTGAGCGCGGTTGCAATCTTGCGGGCCAGGGTGTCAGCGGCAAGGGTCGAGGCGCACGAGCGGCCGAGGTGCGCATGCGCGCAGGGCAGCAGACGGCCGTTGGCTCCCGGCCTGCATGCGGTTGCGGCCGCTTATGGGAGGTGGACAGGCAGAGCCGCGAGGCCGAGAGCAGCGCCGCCAGCGCACCTTGGCGAGGAGCGACGCAAGAGTGTCGGTCGCTTCGGCCGTGATGCGGGCCTGGCCCTCGGGTGCGCGGATCCGAACAAGCTGCAGCGATACGAGGGCGGCGGATCGAAAGAGTGCAGGTACTTCCGCGTCAGCCTGGGGCAGATCGGCGGCCGGGCGGACGAGGGTGTCCTCGCGCAGGCAGGCGGGGTCGGCCGGCAAGCACCATCGAGAGCGTCGGTGGGCAAAAGGTGGATTTTGTGTGTTTCGCGTACGGGATTCTGGCTTTGCCCTACATGAAGCTCGATCCAAAGCTCCTGAGATACCTGACGTCGGACGACTTCCGCGTGCTGACCGCGGTGCGTCGCATGCAAGTGGCCGGCTGTTTGCGGCCATAGTCGAGCTCGACTGATCGCATGCTGTGGAGCGGGCGGGCGGCCGACACTTGCGTGCTGACCCGGTCCCACGACAGGCCGAAATGGGCACGCGGAACCACGAGGTGGTGCCGACGTCGCTCATTGCCAGCATCGCGCAGCTGCGCCAGGCCGGCATCCACAAGGTCATCTCGACGCTGGCAAAGAACAACCTGATTGCGCGCGTGCAGAACTCCAAGTGTGGGTGCCCGCTGCGCGGGACCGCCAGGGCCGCCGCCGCCTTTGCGGCCCGCCTCTGTCGCCGCCCGTTTTTCTTTTTTTCTGGCGCTGACAAGCGTTGTGCGGGCAGACGACGGCTACCGCCTGACGTACGGCGGATACGACTATCTCGCGCTCAAGACGCTGTCGAAGCGCGGATCGGTGTACTCGGTCGGGAACCAGATTGGCGTTGGCAAAGAGTCGGGTGCGTGCGGCCGCGCAATGGCCCGCATCATGCACATGGCGGATCTGGCGTGGCGCAGCATCCAACGGCGCACTCTTGCTGACGCCTGCGGCCAGACATTTACATTGTTGCGGATGAGGAGGGCAACCAGCGCGTGCTCAAGATCCAGCGCCTTGGCCGAAACTCGTTCCGCACCATCAAGTCGAACCGCGACTACCTGCGCCACCGCCAGACCGGCTCGTGGCTGTATATGTCACGGCTCGCTGCCATGAAAGAGTTTGCCTTCATGAAGGTCCTGTATGAAAACGGCTTTCCGGTCCCCGAGCCCATCGACCAGAGCCGCCACTGCGTCGTCATGGGCCTGATTGACGCGTACCCACTCTGCCAGATCCGCGACATTGAGGATCCGGGAGCGCTCTACTCCAAGCTCATGGACCTGATTGTGCGGCTGGCGTGCTCGGGCCTGATCCACGGCGATTTCAACGAGTTCAACCTGCTGATCCGCAACGACGACGAGCCGGTGCTCATCGACTTTCCGCAAATGGTCTCGACGTCGCACCGCAACGCCGAGATGTATTTTAACCGCGACGTCGAGTGCATCCGGACATTCTTCCGTCGCCGATTCGGCTACGAGAGCAAGCTCTACCCGCGGTTCCACCGCGACACACAACGCGAGTTCTCGCTTGACGTGCAAGTCTCTGCCTCGGGCTTTACGCGCAAGAACCAGGAGGAGCTTGAGCAGTACCAGGAGCTGGTCGCCACCATGGACGCCGAGGCCAGCGAGGACGACAGCGACTATGACGAGGACGGCAGTGACGGCCGCGACTCTGGTTCTGCCGCAAAGATCGCCGCGGGTGACGAAAGCGAGTCGAAGGAGCATGGTGTTGCGCCGAGCTTGAGTGGCGATATGGCGCGGGACCTCTCAGTGGTGAGCTTGTGTGCGCGTTGGCGTTTCGGGCGGGATTCTGGACCCATGCTGACGTGGGTTGTCGCAGGAATCGCTGGATCTCGGCGACAGCGACGGTGCGCAGATCCCGGTTGACCGAGAGAGCGACCCGCACGACAGAGACGAGCTCTCCGAGGCAAGAGACAACGGGGACGGAGGCGACAAGCGCAACGGCGACGGCGACGAGAGCGATGACAGTGGCGACAGCGACGAGCAGGAACTCGAGGAGCTCAACAATCGGGGCGTGCGGCCGCATCGGGATGCGCCTGAGCGCGGCAGCGGCGCTCGGGCGGCGGGCGGGTCTGCAGGCGCCGGCCGCCAGCGCATGGGCGACGACGAGATCCGGCGGCGCGTGGCGCAGTCGCTGCGGGGCAAGCGTGTGGCAGGCGGCAAGGGCCGTAACAGCAGCAAGAACAAGGCCAAGATGAGCGCCAACCAGAGCATCAAGGGCACGGACGGGTGGTAACAGGGCAAGAAGAATGAACGATCTTTATGGATGTCGAATCAGAGAGGGCGATGTGCAGCGGCGCGGCCGGCGTACGCAGCGAGGTGATGCGCATGCGTCCGCACGACAGGCGCGCAGGGCTGCTGGCGGATGATATTCCATAAACGCCGGACGCCGGCCCAACAGGGCCAGCGGGCGAGGGCTGCAAACAAGCGCTGGGCATGGAGGAGAGGCCTCAGGCTTGGATCGACCCTGGGTGGGAGTCAGGGATGCAAGCGGGGAGACATGCACACGGACAATCAAACAGACAGGTGCAGCAAGCGCGCGGGCAGGACGCTGCGGGCGCCACGGCGGCAGCGAGCGGCGCACGCAGCGTCCTGCCGGCCGTGACCGTCCGTGTTGCTCGGTCGCTGCGCCAAGCAGAAAACGAGATCAAAGAAGAATCAGGTTCGCAGAAACCCGTCCTCAGGGCACGGGCGAGCGGGCCGCAAACAGGGCTGCAAGGCGCGCCTCGAGCACGGTTTCCCACGCACAAAGACAAATGTCCAACCCGACGCCTCGCCGGTGCGTGCGACGCCTGCGCAGCCCCCCTTGGCGCCGGCAGCTCCCCCCCCCGTCCGCGGCAGGCATGCCAGGCCCGCCAGGCGCATCAGAGGCACTCTGCGGCTGCTGGAAGAGCGGCGCTGCCGGCACTGTGCAGAGCGGCGGCCGTTTGCGCCGGCGGCTGGCTTTCGCGACACGGGCGACACTGGCGACGGCCGCCGACAGCCAGCCGCGCGGCATCCGCAGGCCCACACCCGGCACGCGCGCGCGGGTGCGCGCACGGATTCATGCTCCATCCACCAGCGGATGGATGCGTGCGTGTGCATCCGTGCGTGCACCCGACCGCCGCCGTCCGTGCATCCATCCATCCGTCCAACCCGCCCATGCGTCCGTCCGGCTTTGGTTCGGATGCATGGCGCCGGACGGCTCCTGGCGACGGATTGCGGCGCGGCCTTGGCCCACGCCTAGCGTCATACGCCTCCTCTCGACCGCTTCGCGCTGCCTGCGCCTGCTGCTGCGGCTCTCTCGACAGCCTGCGACCCGCCGCCCGAGTGCTGACGCCTGCCGCGCCGTCGACAGACTCTACGCCAAGGGCCGTGTTCTCGGCTTCCGCCGCTCCAAGCGCAACACCAAGGAGCACACGTCGCTCCTCCAGATCGAGGGCGTCCAGGCCACAAAGGACACCGACTTCTACCTCGGCAAGCGTGTCGCCTATGTCTACCGCGCCAAGAAGGTCGTTGACGGCACCAAGATCCGCGTCATCTGGGGCCGCATCACAAGGAGCCACGGCAACTCGGGCGTCGTCCGCGCAAAGTTCGCCTCGAACCTGCCTCCCAAGTCGTTTGGCTCCACCGTCCGTGTGGTGAGTCTGCCGCCGCTCCCGCTGGCGCCGCTGCGCTGCCCAGTCTTGCGGCTCTTGCTGACCTGTGCACGGACGCTTTCCCGCAGATGCTGTACCCTTCGCGTGTTTAAAGTCAGTCGGTTGCGCGGACGGAACAGCCCGTTGCCACCAGACTGGAGTGCCTGCGATGCGCAGCCAGCGGCAGGCTTTCTGCCCGTGGAATTAACTGAAATAGCCCGGACGCTGCTCAGTCACACTTCGGGCTCTGACTGCCACCAGCCTCTCCGTCCGGCCTGGTCCCGGAACTTGTCCTGGTGTCCAATCTGGGGCGATGCGAGGCGTGGATGGTGACGTCAGAGCAGATCCACGGTGGCGATGGGCATCGGCGAGCGCCTCGGGCATCCACGGGCCGCGGCGAGATAAAGCCTCTGTTGCGGAGCGGGCTTGCGCTGCCACCCGCTGCCCGCATGTCCACCCAAAGGCAGTCCTGGCTCTCGCGCACGTTTGGTCTCGGCGGCGCAGCCTCGCAAGAGGCGGTCTCCGCCGAGGGCGGCAGCACAGATCCAACCGTCCCGCGCACCGCGCCTGGCGCGGCCGACTCCACGGGCAGCCTGCCAGGCGTCGCCGCGGCAGGTACCGAAAAGAAGTCCGTCTTTGACCGCATGTCGCAGCTGTCGCCGTTTGCGGGCGGCGTTCCCAAGGAGGAGGACGTCGAGGGCCTCCCGACCATCACGGCCGACGAGCTTGCCAAGCACACCAGCCAAGAGGCGGGGCTCTGGCTCGCTTACAACGGCATCGTGTACGATGTCACGACATTCCGCCACCCCGGCGGAGAGAGCTCGCTGCGCAAGGGCCTGGGCATCGACGCAACCAGCATCGCCAACGCCAACCACTCGTACATTGACGTCGGAAAGCGGCTCAAGGCCCGCCGCATCGGACGCCTCGTCTGACCGACAGAGCCGTGTATTGCGCAAGATTACGCCTCGCCCGTCTTGCCGCGAAGCTTGCTTGCAACCTAGGATCCAACAGGCGGGTCGACGCAGGCATAGCGTTAATATAAACGGCAAACGCCCGCAGACACGGCGCGGCCACCTTACCAGCTCCTTGAACGTGCCAATGATCTCGGCCTCCTTCTTCATGTTGGCCTCCTGAGTGAACATGAGCAGCGCTGCGTCGAGAGCTGCGTGTCAGCTCCCGCATCTGATCGCCCACCTGACGGACGGAGCTCAGCAACTGCACCTCGCTTCTCTTCGGCGGTGATAACCTGGTTTTCTTTTCGGATGCGCACGGCGTTCATGCGCTGGTGGCGCGAGCCGGACATGACAAAGCCGGCATCCTCGAACTTGGAGATCTCCTCGGACGTGAGTCCAATCTCACCACGGCGCGGGATGCGCTTGCCCGACTGCACGTATGCAGCCATCGCAGAGCCTTCTCCCGCAAGCAGCGCGCCTCCGTAATCGTGCTCGGTCAGCTGCTTCTCGGCGACCTGGAGCGGCATTGGGCCAACCGGCGCGTCATCAGCCGTCTTGACTGTTGTGTGCGCAAGCAGTCAGCGGCACGGACGAGACGCCTGCATCGCGGTGGACGCAACTCGCCTTCCTTTTCCTTCCAGTAATCCTGCACAGCGGCCTTGTCTCGGTCGTCGACGGGCAGAGCTGCAGGATCGCCCTTCGATGCCCTTTCTTTTGCATCGACACTGCGGCTTCTGCTGCGGCTGCGGCTGCGGCTGCGGCTGTGGCTGTGGCTGCGGCTGAGGCTGCGATCAGATCCAGAATCCGAGCCATCGTCACCTCCGCTGTCGTCGGAATAGCGTCTGCGAGACTTGCGGCTGCTCGTGTGCCGCTTCGAGCTGTGCCTGCGGCTCTTCTTGCGACTGCTTTTGCTGCTACTCTTCTTCCTCTTCCTTTTCGAGTCCTTCTTGCTACGCTTGGAGGACCGGCGCTCGGACGACGACGACGCAGAGCCCTTGTCCGAATCGGGAGACTTGTCGCTGGCGGGTGAGCTGCGGCGCTTTGGAGGTTTTGGCGAGCCGTCCTTGCGAGGCAGGGCGTCAGGGGACGCCGTCCACACGCTGATGGGGTTGGAGTCCCGCTCCTGCTTCCGCCTATTGAAGTATTCGGCGCCTTGGTCGCCGTACTGTGGCCGGAAGCCGCCATCGCGGCGCCGGTCGCCGCCGTCGCGGGAGCGGTCGCCGTCACGCTGCTTGTCGCCGTCCGGGTCGTAGTACCGCGGCCGGGGGGCCCTGCGGTCTCTGTCGTCGTCCCAGTGCCTCGGGCGGTCGCGGCCGCCCCCTGGCGGTCCCGCGCCGTCGAGCATCCGCATGCGCTCGGGGTTCATGAACGCAGCGCCGGGGCTGCCGAGCAGGGGTGTCAGCGCTCGCTGCCGACAGTCGCTGCGCCGCCAACGACAGCGCTGGCCCACACACCTCGCCGCGGGCCGGTCGCGCCGCGGGTCGCGGCTGCGGCTGCGGCTGCGACTGCGGCTACGGCTGCGACTGCGGCTACGGCGGCCACGGTCGCGGTCGCGGTGTCCGTCGCGGCTGCGGCTTCTGCTGCGGCTCAGGCCGCGGCGGCCGTGGTCTCGGCCGCGACGGTCGTGATCGCGGTCGCCCATGCGGGCAAGCACGAACCCGGCCAGCGAGAGCCATCCAGGCCGCGGGGGAGAGAGTGCTCGGAGCCGAGCCCTGGCCGGCTTGAGCTTTACTGGTACCCGCACACTTCATTTCGCCTTGGAGGACCCGAATCCCCTGAAACCCATCATCGCAGCCATTGCATCGGCATCTGGATCCCGCTCGCCAGCGTCCTCGCTCGCCGCCGCCGCGCCAGACCCGGCAGCCTGCGCCTGCTTTGCCTCTTGCTTGCGCCGCTTGCGCTCCTCCTTGCGTGCGGCGAGCTCCGCCGCGTCCCTGCGCATCCGCTCCTCGCGCTCGGCCTTGATGTCTGCATGCGATGCGGCGTCAGCGCAGTCGAATCGTCCTCGGCGCACACGCACATGAGCGCTCCAAACCTCTCTTGGCGGGATTCACTCGCGCCTGCTTGTGGAAGAGCAGGCGTGCCCGCACCTGCTCGACCGTCGACCGCGCAGTGCGCAGTGCGTGTCCGAGTGCCTGCAGATCTGAGCAGCGGTCGCAGATGCGTCGCCGTCAGCCGCCGTCGGCCACCTTGGGCACAGCACTGCAGACGGACGATGCGAGGCACCTACGCTGCAGGCTGTTGATGTGGTCCAAGTATGCGACGTTGTCGCGATAGGTGCGGTCGCACGTGGCGCAGTGGAAGCCCGGCTGCGTGCCGTCGGCCGTCTGCACAACGACTGTCTTGCCGACCGACGCCGCCAGCCCGAGGTCGCCCTCGCGCGCCTTGACCAGCTTGGGCACGAACGGCGTGTCGTCGTCGCCGGGCTCTGCGTCTGCGCGCAGCTGTCAGCGCACGCTGCGCGGCATGTTCGGCCGCCCGCCCGCCGCACCTGGGGCCGGCTCGCTCTCGGGCTGGCCCTTGCGCTTGAGCTGCCCGGCCTCGCGCAGCTTGGCCCGCCGCTCATACTCTTCCTTGTCCCAAGTGCGGCGGAAGCCCTGGTCGGCCTGCACGCAGCGTCAGCACGCAGTAGCTGCCCGCGCGCAGTCCGCACGCCGAGCCGCCAACGCACCGGCTTGTCGCCGTAGATGCCCCGCGACGACATGGCCGCCGGGCAGCCTGGGTGAAGGCCGACCCCATCGACTCTCTCCCACCTGAGGATGCGATCTCGAGCGGTCTCGTCCGCAAAACGGCTTCCTGCCGACAGAGCCTCTCATGTCGCCGTCGCTGACCATGGCAGCCACGCCCGCCGCCGCCGCCATGTCTGCCGCTGCCGCCACGGCCAGTGCTGCTGCTTCGTCATCGCAGCCGGCCAAGTCAGGCACCGCGGGCTTTGGAAAGCTACTGGCCCACTCTGGTTGGTGGACTCAGTGCCGAAGCCGTGCCACCCCCACGCAACCTAACGCTGCCCGCGCGCCGGCTCGCCCGATAGAGAAGAAGATTCGCGACCATGCGGTGCGCTCGCTACAGGCCTATCTGCTCGAAAACGCCGAAGGCCTCTCCGACCTCGACTTCCTCAAGCTGTGGAAGGGCCTCTACTTTTGTGAGTTGGGGGGTTTTTTTTTCTTTTTTCTGCGAGCTGAGTTGAGATAATGCGGCACACTGACGAAACTGGCTTCCGCAGGCTTCTGGATGTCGGACAAGCCGCTCGTGCAGCAGGAGCTCGCGCAGAATCTCGCAAATACAATCACCACACTTCCGGTCGACCAGGCGCTGCGTTACATCCTCTCTTTCTGGACTATCCTGATCAAAGAGTGGTATCGCATCGACCGTCTGAGGTAGATCTTTGGCCTGCCCCCCCCTGTTAGACGCTCACCTCAAGCTGACCCGTACATCTGCATTTCGTAAAGGCTCGACAAGTTCTATCTGCTGTGCCGCCGCTTTCATCACTGGACCTTCCGGCTGCTGCTGGCAAACAGCTGGAACGAGGACATCCTCGACCAGGTCATGACAATCTACAAGGCCGGCCCGCTCAGGTGCGCCACCTCCACGTCCTGCCGAGCATCGCTTCCGCGCGCTGACTCTTCCTTTAAAGCGTGGGCACACCAGGCACGCCCGACAGCCTTCGATACCACACCTCCGAAGTGCTGATGCAGGAGCTTGCAAAGGCAATGCGCGAAGAGGCCGCCGAGGTATGCGATGCGGCTGCGCTCTGCGCCGATCGCCGCAAGTTGGCTGATTCCTGGCTCTGGGTTCAGGCCCTGCCTATGCACGCGTTTGAAGCGCTCTCGGAGCCCTTCTTTTCGGTTCTTTCCAAGTCGCACAACGAATTGCACTTCAACCACGTCGTCGACGACTTCCTGGGCCTCTGGTTCCCAACAGGTATGTGGTCTTCCCACCTTCGGCCAACCATGTTTCATGTGCTCACCAAAACAATCATTGGCAACAGGTGACGACGAAGACGACGAAACAGGGGACCAGGACGAGGCTGCCAAGCCAGACACCATTCTGCGTGCGTGCCTGCCGAACCAGGACCTCCTCAATCGCTTGCAATCAATTGTCGAGTCGCCCAGTACTCTTCAGCGTAACCGCAGGAACCTGATCCAGTTCAACAAGCGATTCGCCAAGGCGGTCGGGCTTGCATACACTGATCCCTCGCTCTCTGTCGGTGTTGAGGCGTCGGCCGCATCAGCCGCAGCAGCACCGCCGAGTAAGAAGCTCAAGAAGAACAAGAAGCTGGTTGCGGTCTCGCTTGATTCGGCCGACAACGTGTTTGACACTGTCGACGCCCAATGGACCGGAGGTGAGCGCGATGATGGCTGGCACAGCCGCCAACGCACCTCGAGGCTGACATGTTGAAGGCGCAGACGGCTCTGAATCTGCTGATGATTTGGCAAAGGAGGCTGCTGGAGATAGCACAGGCGCTGAGGAGGCAATGGAAGTGCAGGGCGACATAAGCAATCCAGCAGAGGATGCGGCTGGTGCGACGAGCGCTGCGGCCAAGAAACGCAAGCGCAAGAACAAGAAGAACGCAGCCAAGACGGATGAAGCTGCGCCGGCTGCAGTCGAACCAAACAACGCCTCGTCTGAAGCAGAGCCCGCCGACGACGCAGTGCCCGACGAGACGCCGTCGCCAAAGAAGGCCAAGACCGAGAGGCCAGAGTCTGGCGCCGTCAACAGCCCGCAGTCGGCAGAGGAATCTGCGATGGACTCGTCGTCGGAGCGCAAGTCTGTGCGCTGGGGCGACAAGCTACGGGTCAAGAGTGAGTCGCCCTTGCGGTGCCGTGCTGCGTCAACTCGGTGTTGGTGCTGAACTGCGGCTTGCATTCGCAGCATTCTTCAAGGTCAAACCCGTCTGCCCGCCCGACCAGGCAAAGACTCCGCCGTCGGGGACGGCAGCCAAGCCCGCGCTCCGCAAGTCGCCCGCCAAGGCTTGGGACGCCGAGATCACCGACCCGGAGCGCATCGCCGCGTCCGAGATGCTGGCGGCCATGGCCGCAGAGATTCACCAGAGAAAGAGCATCAAGAAGAAGGGGGGCAGGGTCCTTGTCAGAAAGAGATAAACGGAAGCAGATTTTTATTGAAATTGAGGACGCTGCGTCAGTGCGATCTGGAGCCGTAAGATGGGATCGGCTGCGTGTCCTCGTCCTGGCGGCGTCGCTTGGGGCAGTTGTTTGCGTAGTGGCCGAGCTCGCCGCACTTGTAGCACGTCACCGACTGAAGCGCGCGGCGCTGCGAGTCCTGGTTCCCGCCGCCGCCGCCGCCGCCGCCGCCGCCGCCCGAGGGGCTGCTACCGCGGCCGAGTAGTGGATCGGCGCCAGAGGCCGGGACGTTGCGATATACCACCGTGACGCGGGCTTGTGGTGCGCCTGCGGTTCCAGGCCCGTGCATGTCCTCGTTCGAGACGATGACGGGGATCTCGTATCTCGGGCTGGGCAATGGCAGCAGCAGCAGCAGCAAAGGCGACGGGGTGTCAGCAAGCTGGGTTGGTAGCTAGCACGCGCAGATACACCCGCTCGGCAATCGCGCTCACTGGCCAAACTGGCACTTGGCGCCCTTTGGGCAGAAGCCCGTGAGATAGTTCTGGCACGGCGCCTTGCGGACGTGCTTGTGCCGGCACGCGGGGCCGTGCTTGCAGAAGCCGCGTGCGTACCAGGCGCACTCGCGGATCTTGCTGGCGGGGTCAATGTGCAGGTACTGGCACTCTGGGTTGGTGCACTCGCCGAGCTTGGCGTAGAACCAGCACTCGGGCATGCGCTTCATGTTGTACTCGTGCAGGAACTCGCACACTTCGCCCTTCTTGCACAGGCCGCGCAGCCAGTGCTTGCAGACGACGGCCCGCGCGTTGGCCGGGTGCCTGTACGGGCACCTGGAGCCTTGCCTGCAGCTGTCGCGCATAAAGTACTGGCACACTTCGCGCGTCTGCGACCTCACGAGCGCAATGCCCAGCTCACCGACCACAAACTCCTCAAAGTCGAACGTGATGCCGGGGTCCATGTGCAGCACCGACTCGATGGACGTGGGCGGCGGCGCGCTCGTCTGCGGCGCCGTCGCCGCCTGTGCCGGTGCGCGCGGCGCCTGCGGCCTTGGCGCCATCCGGTGCGGCACCGGTACAGGCCCGTGCCGCGGGCCGTGTCCGCGCGGGCCGAGCGTCGCGGCGGACATGTCGTCGTGGGGCAAACATCGGCCAGGCCCAAAATGGGGCGTGACACGGGGCTGAAATTTTGGGTGACTCGAGCAGCCCAGAAGCTTCGATTCATTCGACGGGCTTCACATGTTGACGATCTTGTCGCGAAAGTGCGCAATGTTGTCGTGCGTGAGCACAACAAGCTCGCGCTTTGTCAGCGGCTTCTTGGTCAGCGGGCAAATGTTCTTGCGCTCGTCGCTTGTCAGGCAGCGCAGCCAGCTGTCGTAGCCCATGACGTGCCCGTATGGCGAGATGGCCGGCTTGACAACCTCCTCGAGCGTGATCGGGTCGATGAAGCCCGGCAGTGGATTCTCGGGCGGGATCGCAAACTCGCCAAGCGGGTCCTCGGCAATGGGCTCGACAACGTGCTTGGACCGCGTGCGCCGAGCGCGCGACCCCACGGGCCGATCCACATACGTGCCCGAGTTGTCCTCGTCCGAGAGCGCGGCAAGCGCTTCGTCGTCATCGTCGCTGCCAGGCCGGGTGCGGCGCCGGCGCTTCTTTGCGGCGGCCGCGGCCGACCTCGCAGCGGGTTCCGGCGCATCAGCGGTGCTGGGCTCTGACTCGGCCGCGCGAGCCGTCCTGGACGACTTGGATGGCACGCCGTAAGCCTGGGTCGGGGGTATTTGGGGAGAGGTAGAATCGGCACCATGCGCACTGGCAAGCGACGCCGCTGACGCTTTTGTGCGAGAGCGAGGCGGCTTCGCCGAGCCTGATGCCTTGGAGCGTTGGCGCTTCGATGGAGCGGCGGGAGCCAAAGTAATGGCATTGACTGCAGATCCCGAAACATCCACATCCATTTGTTCCGCAGCCTCTGCCGCCTGTCCGGCAGCACTTGCAGCATAGCCCGTCGTTTGGGGAGCTGTTGTGGCTAGAGGTGCCTCGAGTGTCGCACAAACAGGAGCACCTGAATCAAGAAGATCGCGGTTGTTGGAGCACTGAGCAGGGGTTGGGCCATCTGAAAGCGAGTTCTGAGCTTTGGTGGTGCGCGGCTTTCGCTCTGTTGGCTCCTTGGGCGTTCGCGGCTTGTAGGTACGGCGCGGCTTCGGCGCGAGCGTGGCAGCGCCGACGGGCGCGGTGCGTCCAGATGACGAGGTTTTGAGCCGTATGGTCATGGTCGTATGCGGCGCGGGCGATCCCTCTGAGCGCGAGTCGCCTGGATTGTCCGGCGGTTCCGTTGGCGTTGGGAGCTGTGGCGGCGCCGGCGACGACTCGATCGCAGAGCGCTGGTACGGCCCGGGCGAGGACGCAGACCGGCAGCCCGAGTCCTGGTCCGAATGGGTGCACGACGATGTGTCGTGAACAGCAGCCATGAGCTGCGCGGCACGAGCGCGCCGGCTCTCGACGGCCATCATGCCGCCTGCGCCGTGCTTTGAGTGCACGCGGATCACGCCTTTCCCGCCGTCCTTCTTGCCAAAGAGATAGTGCAGCTCGCCTCGGTCATCGAGCATATAGTTGCTGTCCTCGACTTCGCCGGTCTTGAGCAGATGCCGATAAAAGTTGGAGCACTGAGGCAGCGATTCGGGGTCAGAACGCACCGCGGCGAGTGAGGGCGAGAGTCAGACAGCTGCGACTCTTACCTGGTAGCCCACGCGGCCTGGAATGGCCATCGAGAATATGCCCCACTGCCCGTCAGCACCAACCTCCCTGAGGCGTGCAAAGAACAGTTGCTTCTCGTCCTGATTGGCAGAAGCGGAAGGAGCTGGCCGGGTGAGCGGATCGCAACACAGCACGATATAGCTCGCTCGTGGTAGAGCGCACCTCTGTCCACTGCCCATGCCGTTGCTTTTCGCCCGGCGCATTGAAGCGATAGTAGTAAGAGTTGGGCTTGGTGTTGATCTGCCGGTATGAGCGGATGCGTGCCTCGCTCCAGCCCATAAACACGGTGTTGGGATCCTCTCCTTGTTTAAGCTGGTCGAGCGCATCGTCGAGCTTGAGACGCGAGTACTTGATGCTCCGCCTAAAATTGACATGGTTGGCTTTAGCAAGAGACGAGACAATTAAGCGAGCAGAGCAGCTTCGTACTTTTTGACTTCTTCGGACGTGATCTTGCGAGCGGCGATCCGGCGCTTTTCAAGCAGACGATTGTATGCCGCCTGCTCCTCCTCGGTGCGCTCGACTTACAATTGCGCACATCACGGGCGGGCGATTCACGTCGGTGTGACATACCGAGTCGCTGCTTGTCAGCCTCCTGCATCTCGCAGCTTACGGTGAGGCATCCTGCAACATACGGGGCTTTCCCGAGCGCGCTGCGATGGCCTTGCGGATGCGCACGAGAAAGCCGTGCGCGGTAAAGTTGATCACGGCTTGGCTTTCGTCGCCGCCAGTCTCCTTGATTGCGTCCTCGGCCTCATCTTTTGTGACGTGGTTGAGCAGATACTGCACCCGCGCAATCTTGCGCGCATGCTCGCGGCGCTGGTACTCTTGGAACTGCAGACGCTGCAGTTCCACGCGCCTCTGGATGATGACGGACTCTTCTTCGGTGATGTCGCTATCGAAGATGCGGTCCTTGCGCACCGTCGCAACGGCCTCGCTGCGGGGCGACGGTTCAGTCAGCGGCGTCCGAGCACGGCCAAGAAGCTCGTCCGATGGAGCACCTCTCGGCACGCAGCTGCATGATCCGGTCGCGCAGCGCAGAGTCGTTCTCGAGACCGCCCGTTTCTTCAAACCAGCGCTGGTGCTCCTCCTGCTTGCGTTTCCAGTTCTCTGCGAGCAGCGTCTTTGGGATGCGGCGAGCGTGAGCAGTTGAGATTGCTGAGCGGGCAGCAAACGACCGTCCGAACCTTGAGCGTCGAGGCCAGCGGGTTGCGGTGCGGCGGCTGCGCTGCCAGCGAGCCCGTGACCGGCGGTGACCGCAGGGCAGCACACGAGGCACAACCTGCGCACGAGAGCGACTCCAGAACCGCGAGCGGGTCCGGCTCGCTGGCCTCGTGTGACGGCGGCGGCTGCGGCGGCGGCGACACGACGGACTTGCGCTTCTTCTTGGACGACGCTGCTGCCGGCGCGGGAGCCGCGGGAGCGGCGTTGTCCCGCGCGGCGCTGGCAGCCGCCGTGGCCGCGGCGAGCGCCTCGGCGACGGCCGGGTCGCTCGCTCGGGTCGGGCACACTGCACGGTCCGAGCAGCGCGGGCAGGGACAGCACAAGGGAGAGACGGCGTCAGCGACGAGCCGAGAGGCGGGGCGAGGGGAGGCGGCGAGGGGCGGGGCACACCCGGCGGGAAGAACATGGAGCGGCGTGCTGCGGGCGGGCCGGACCCAGGCGCTGCCGGCGTGGCCGCCGGCGCCGCTTCAGGCACGGGCAGCGCCGGGTTCATTGGCGTGGGGCAAGGTCGCCGGATGTTCAGATTTGGCCCTCAAGATGCGCAAACCAAAACCTGCCCCTCGTCTTCATTCTCGGGCTCACACACGGCCGTATCCGCGGCGGATCAGAGCGTCGTTCATCAGCCACTGCGGCACCGTGTAGAGGTTGAACCAGCTCACGTCCTTGAGCTTGCCTGCGCCGCCGGTCCAAAAGTCGACGCAGTTGGCGATCGGACCCATATCGAATGGGTTGAGCAGGCGGCGTCTGTATGGCGGCGCGTCGTGGTCCTCGGGGTGGATCAGATAGCTGAAGCGGTAGTAGTTGATGGCCTCGTTGGTCGTGCGTGACCAGGCGATCTGCATCGACTGCTGGCACAGCAGAATGAAGACCCACGAGATGTGCAGCGACGCCCACATGGCCATGGACAGCGACCACACGTCGTACGAGAAAAACACGCACATGGACGTGCTCAGGATGCACGACCCCTTGTCATGGGGGTATCCGCTCGGGATCGACGGCACCATCTGAGAAATGTCTGCAGTGCGTGTCAGCCGTCGTGCGGCAGGCCCAGCTGGGAATTGTCCAGAATCAGCCAAGCTTACAATGGAGAACCATGTACACAAACATGGAGCCTCCGACGACGAGGGTGATGCAGAACACCATAAAGTAGCGGTGGTTGAGTGCGCCGATGCAGTTGAAGGTCCATGGGCAATGGCTTTGAAAGCAGCCGCAGGCTTGTCAGCGTCTGGCGTGGATCGGCGGCACCGCTTGCCTTTGAGCCGCAGGAGATCTGAGGACTCACTGGTCGAACCGCGCCACGCAGCGTTTGCAGACCTTGCAGTGCTTGCTGCGCAGCGGCTTGCGAATCTGGCATGTAACGCAGTACGTGCGCGCGTTGAGGATGCCATTTTCGGCAAGAAACTCCACAGTCTGCAAACCATGTCCGACCGTGTCAGCACCAAATCGAGACCCGGTGCCCAGCTTGGCAAACGGCCTTCACCTCGCGCTTCTCGTCAAACGACGAGGCCTGTCGGATGAAGCCTGGATCCGAGACAAAGCCCATGAAAATGCAGTACACGTTGGTGGCCAGCAGCATCAGAAAGAGCATGTGGTAAAAGTAAAGATCACCCGAATCTGATGCGCAAGACACATGCAGTAAGCAGCCAAATCGCAACACTCGCCAATACAAATGCGCCGGCACCCCAGCAGCAGCGACATTTTTGGTGGCATATACTTACACGGCAGGATGCGCAACCATGTCACAAACACGTAGAAAAGCGTTGACTGCAGAACCGAGGCCATGAGCGGCATCTCGGCGAGCTTTTCGATCTGGTTTGCGAGCAAGTACCGCACAACCAGATTGCGCTGGATTTGATAGGCCACCAGGAGGAAGATAGGGATTGCCAGGTAGAAAGACACCTTGGTGAACAGGTAAATGGTCGCCGGGGTGCCAATGAACGGAATCACATAAATGATTCGCTGCGTGGTGACCTTGCTGAAGGGCGTGGGCTGCTTACGGCCCTGTGTCTTGCCGGTCTCGTAGAGAATCAGGTCGAACTCCTCGGCCGTGCCGCGATCGACAGCCCAGTCGCGTGGCGTCTTTCCGGCAGGGTCCTTGATGCTGATGTCGCAGCCTTCCTGGATGAGCCGCTTGGCAAATTCAAAGTGGTGCGAGATGGTCTGGTTGTCCGACAGCGGCAATCAAGCCCGTCAGCATGGTGCACATGAGCCAGAACCTCGTGGCGGGCAGACGACGCACCGCCCAGTGGAGCGCCGTGTACCCGGTCGAGTCAACGACGTCAAGAGACGCCTTTGTGCGGATCAGCTCCTCGAGGCCCTCGAGCGAGTTGCCCTGGTAGGCCGACCACATGAGCGGCGTGCGCATGAGCGAGTCCGGGGCATCGACGTTGACGCCGAGCGAGACGAGCAGCACAATCATCATCAGGTGGCCGGCGTGCACGGCCAGGTGCAAGGCGTTGTAGCCCTGTCCGTCGCGCAGCTCAGGGTCGGCGCCGCGCTTGTGCAGGAACGAGACCATCTGGACATGGCCCGTGCGGGCCGCCCAGTGCAGCGGCGTTGCGTTGAGATCGCCTGCCAGGTTGCAGCGGGCGAAAGCCGTCAGCCTGCTGGAGTAGGGGGCCAGCAAGACTGGCGGCCATGCGGCCGGACAGGAGTGCGGGCGTGCACGTACCGCCCTTTGCGTCGACCTCTGCTCCGCGGTCAACAAGGTACTTTGCGACGGCGAGGTGGTTGTTCTGGCGGCCGAGCGCAAGAGTCAGCGGCGGCAAGGGCCATAAGCGCCGGACGAGGCGCCGCTCACAATCGCAGCCCAGTGCAGCGGGGTGCAGTTCTCGGCGTCGCGGTCCGAGGCCGATGCGGCGCCGCTCTCGATGAGCTCCGTGACCCTGTCGAGATGCCCCGTCTGGCAGGCCTTGACGAGATTGTATTCTGGGAGGCGCAAGGCGTCAGCAGGCAGGCGGCGCGGAGGGGAGGACGGAGGCGGGGCGGCGGATGGGGTGCGCCTCCGCCGCGGCGGCCACGGCGGGCCGTGCGTGAGGAGAGGACGGCGAGACAGCAGAGCCAGGTCGCCCTGTTGTGCCCACACATCCGAGACGACTCGGGGCAGTGCATCCTCGCGCTGCGGGGGCGGCGGCGTGGTGAGGGCGGGCTGCGGCCCCGCGCGCCGGCGCGGAGCGGTGGGCAC
>JADGIZ010000071.1:0-30736 GCA_027604665.1 Polyrhizophydium stewartii | reverse complement strand
GCCCCCGGCCGCCGGCACGCCGGTTTATCCGCCTGCAGGTCCGCCAGCCCTGCTCGGCTGGCCGCTTCCTGGTCGCTCCACACCCCCCGGCCGCGCTGCCCTGCCGCCTGCCGCGGCTCTCGCGAGCGCTGCTGCTCGAGCACCCGCCAAGGGGTGCCGCAGCCCTGCCCGGCGTGCCGCAGCTCGCCAGCTGCGGTGCTGCGCCTGCCCCTGCCGACACCGCCCGCTGACGCTGACGCTGCCGCTGCCCCGCCGCTGCCACCTCACCCGACTCGACGGCCGGCCTCAAAACCGCCGCCGCGCCTTCCGCTTCCCCTGCCCGGCCTGTCTTCTTCAACCGCCGCCGCCGCTGCTGCCGTTCCGGTTCCCTTCTCTCCGTCGCCGGTCGCCCTTCGCACCCCCAAGCCGCCCGCCATGTCCTTCAATGACGACGACGACTTCATGGACGACGACGCCGACTTTGACGTCGACTCGGACGGCGACGTCCAGATCGAGGACAGCCAGAACCCTGACGACGAGGATCCCTTTGACACGCAGAACCAGGATATGTTCGAGGAGGAGGAGGACTCCAACTTCCTGCCGGTCGTCTCGGAGCGCGAGATGCGTAAAGAGTATGACGTGGACTTTGTGATCTTCTCGCCCAAGGAGATCCTGTCGTTCCAGGAGAGCGAGATCTCGCAGGTCTCGGCCATCCTGGGCTGCCCGCCGCAGACGGCCGCAACGCTGCTGCGCCACTTCCACTGGCACAAGGAGCGCCTGATCGAGTCGTACATGGACGACTCGGACAGGGTTGCCGCCGCGGCAGGCGTCATCATGGACGCCTCCAAGCAACCCCGTCCCATCGCCGTCCCGGGCTTCATGTGCGACATCTGCTGCAACGACGAGGACGGCCTGATGTCGCTTGCTCTCTCGTGCGGCCACCGCTTCTGCGTCGACTGCTACTCACACTATGTGGCCATGAAGATCAAAGAAGAGGGCGAGAGCCGGAGCATCAGCTGCGCGGCGTCCGGGTGCAAGATCATTGTCGACGAAATGACTGTCAAGTCGCTTGTCGACGAAAGCACACACGAAAAGTGAGTTGTGGCTGCTCCCCCTGTGCCGCCTGGCACGAGATCGCTTCCCTTGCATTCCCGCTCAGTGTGTATGCTGACACGCGCACGCAAAGGTACCGCGAACTGCTCATGCGGACATACGTCGACGACAGCCCGTACTTGAAATGGTGCCCAGCGCCAAACTGTGACTACGCAGTCGAGTGCAAGGTCCGACCCGACCAGCTCAAGGAGATTGTGCCCACAGTCACCTGCCGGTGCGGCTTCAACTTCTGCTTTGGCTGCTCCCTTCTCAACCACCAGCCGTCACCGTGCTTCCTCGTCAAGTTGTGGATCAAGAAGTGCGCCGACGACTCGGAGACAGCCAACTGGATCTCGGCAAACACCAAGGAGTGCATCAAGTGCCAGACGTCGATCGAGAAGAACGGCGGCTGCAACCACATGACCTGCCGAAAGTGCAAGCACGAGGTGCGTCTGCTACGCCGTGTCTGCGCGTCGCCGCCACCTGCCTTGGCCGATGCTGACGCCCGCGCAGTTCTGCTGGGTGTGCCTGGGGCCGTGGAGCGAGCACGGCACGTCGTGGTACTCGTGCAACCGCTTCGAGGAGAAGAGCGGCATCGATGCCCGCGACTCGCAGGCGCGATCGCGTGCTGCGCTCGAGAGATACCTGCATGTGAGTCTCCGGCTTCGATCCCGCGCTGCCTCGCGAAGATCGCGGCCTGCGCGCTGACCGCTGCATCTCACGCACGCCCGCGCACTCGCAGTATTTCAACCGGTATGACAACCACGACAAGTCTGCCAAGCTTGACAAGGACCTGTACGAGAAGACAGAAAAGAAGATGGAGGAGATGCAGCAGTCGTCGGAGCTGTCGTGGATCGAGGTCCAGTTCCTCAGCAAGGCCGTCGAGGTGCTGCTGCAGTCGCGCATGACGCTCAAGTGGACGTACTGTTTTGCGTACTACCTCGTGCGCAACAACAACACGCAGCTTTTCGAGGACAACCAGAGCGACCTCGAGATGGCCGTCGAGGCGCTCTCGGGCCTGCTCGAGCAGCCCATCGACCCGAGCACAGTCTCCAAGACCAAGCAGCTTGTGCTTGACAAGACCGTCTATGTCGCCAGCCGCCGCGAGATCCTGCTGAAGGACACCTGCCGGGGCCTCATCGAGGGCCGCTGGGAGTTCACCGTTTGAGCCCAGACACTCTCCGCCCTGTCCAATCCACCCGCACAAACCCACGCATCTGCCCTCCCCCCCCTCCCGCTGCATCGCCGGCCGACAGCCGAACCCCCAACACTGCTCTGTTTGGCCGGTGCTGCGCCTCCAACCACCACCCCTTTCCGCCGCCTTTTGCCATCAGCGGTAATGACAAAGCACCGAGCCCGAGTATGAAGCAAAGGAGACAGTGTCTCGTGCACATACATCGCATCTTCAGAACGTCAGGCCCGTCTTGGCAGGCCGGAAGGCGGGCTCGGTCACCCGAAGCGCCGCTGCCGCTGTGCGGTATCGGCCGCGCAGACGGTCCATCTCGAGCTGTGGATCGACGCTCGCACCGTTCTCGCGCGGGAACCGAGCTGCCGCCTCGCGGAGCTGCGCGAGCTGCTTGTGCGCCCTGTGAGCGTCGGCCATGCCCAGTCGGCCGTGTCCCATCAGCGCCAGTGTGATTGCAGGCCATCGCATTCAGGCAGGACACCAACCTCGCCGACACGCCCGTGCTGGCCGATGCATCGCCGGCGCCACCGGCTGCATCTGTCGCATCTGTCGCATCGCCAGCCTCTGGCGGCGCCTGCATCGCAACCGCTTGCCACAGCTCCGCGAACCCGCTGTAGAACCCAGTCTCGACGCCAAAGAGGAAGCCGCGCTCGCACCCAAAGACACGGCCCTCGAGCATGCCTGCCTTGACGCCGTCGCGGTACCCGTCCTCCCACCCGCTTGTCTCGAACCTGGGTTGGCAGATGTGTGAGCGCCATACACCCGTATGCTCTCGAGCAGCCCGTCAGCTCGTCAGCCCGTCAGCTCGCCCACATTGTCTCGACCTCGAGCAGCAGCTCAATGTCGCCCGTGTCGCTCATCTCGCGGGAAAGTCTCGGCCGAGCGATGCGATCGAGGCAGCCTGGGCGTGGGTCAGGCGGCGGCCACAGGCCCCCGTAGCAGCGGTGCTCGCGCAGCACCTGGCCCGATGCCTCGGCCGTCCTCGTCGACACCTTGCGCGGCTGGCTGACGCGGACTTGCACCAACTCGCGCAACCATGTCGATGGGATCGAGGTGCGCAGCGGCCGGCTCGCCGCAGCGGCCGCCTCGCCGCAGAGCCCGCCTCGCCGCAGAGCCCGCCGGCCAGCACCCCTGCTCCTCGCGCTGCGAGCTGACGCATGCCACATCCCAGCTGGCAGGTGTTCTCAAAGGCGACGCCCCCCGAGCGCGGCGCCTTCCCGCTCGACCTGCACGGAGAGTGCGCCGACATCGTCAAGCAGTATCTCGCCTGCATGCGCTCCCAAAAGGGCCAGGCCGTGGGCTGCCGCGACCTGACTCAGCGCTACCTGGCGTGCCGCATGGACAAGGGCCTGATGGAGCGCGACAGCTTCGACAACCTCGGCTTCAGCAAAGAGGCCGAGGCAGCTGCAGCAGCGCGGTCTGGAGCGGCCCCCGCAGTGCCGTCATCACCATCATCGTCTCCGTCCTCGCAACAGACCAAGTGAACGCCTATCCATTCTGTACTAAGAGTGCCTCTGCGTGCATGCCGGAGCCGCGATCTCTGAACTTGCGGCGGGCCCGTTCCGTCCGTGCGGGCCGTCACGCAGCTTCCTTCTTGTCGGCCGCCTTGCGCTTCGGCAGCGCCTTGGCGATGCGCGGCTTGCCCGTTCCCTTGGCGCCATGGGCAAGCTTCTGCTGCAGTAGGCCATGTCGGGGTCAGCCTCACTGCCAAGGCACCAGAAAGCACGCCGAGCATGCCGAGCCGACTCACGTCGGCGTTCAGCGCGGCATCCAGGTCGTTGAATGTTTGCCGCAACTCCTCCTCCAGCGCCGTCTTTTCGGCCTGCATGTCGGTCCACCCCATCAGCCAGATCGCTCTCCCGCTGTCGCCCGATGGCGCAGCAGCAGCCATGCGATGCGCACCGTGTTGCCGTAGTCCTCGTCCTTGGTCGGGAGTTTCTCGAGGATGAAATCCTTGACAAACACGGGCTTGGTCAGCAACTTGGGCACAATCAGCGGATTCAGCTCCGAGAACGTTGGCAGCTGCTCCTCCTCCTCGGCGTTGGTGTAGAACGTCATGTTGGCCTTTGCAGCGATGCGACGCTGGCCCTTTTTTAGATACGCTACGAGCGGCCCTCTGACGGTCAGCGCCTGAATCTTGTGCATGCCGAACACTTGTGCACAGGATGCGCACCATTCCATATCCGGACGGTGTTGTCCCATGACGCCGAAACATACTGCGTACCAGCTTGTCAGAAAAGCACGTGCACAGTCGCAGCAGGCGCAGACATTGAGGGCACAAACCTGGTTGCGCACGGGGATGTGGATCAGGCTGCGAATCTCATCCGAGTGACCAACGTTTTTCTGCACAATCTCGTCCTTCTTGTCAATGTCGAACACCCGAATGACCTTGTCTTGCGAGCCGGTGATCAGACACCCGTTGATCGCGTCGATGCACAAGGCCGTGACGGGGCCGTCGTTGTTGATGATGCGCAGGCACGGGATTCCCTCGGCGGGCTTGCATGGCGAAGCATCTCAGCAGACAGCCCCAATCTGGCCGGTGTGTATCACGGCGCAAGAATTCGCTCACCCAGAGGCGTATCGTCCGATCCTCTGATCCAGTGATCCACTGCTGCTCTTTGCGATGCCACCGGATTTGCGTCACCTCGGCTTCGTGGCCCTGGAGCACAGACGTGAGAGTCATCTCGCTGCCAACGGGCGAAAACTTTCGGATATAAGCAAGCTTGTCGCTCGACGCATAGCCAAACTCGTTGCGCTCCGGGCTATAGTCAAGTGACAAAATGATGCCGTCCGCCGCCAGCTCCTCGCGCACTGATCCGTACGCCTGCGGCTGCGCATGACGAAACACATCCTGGAGCTTGTTGGCTTGAAGATCCCACACGCAGATGCGGCGATCCCATCCGGTACTGATCTAGTCCCGCGTCAGTCTGACGCACGACCACCAGCGGCGCTATGCAGCGCCAGTCAGTCAATATACGATGCCCACCATCCAATGCATTCCATCGAGCCCAAAGCACACGAGGCCAGTGACTGCGTCCTTGTGATCGAGCAGCGACGCCTTGAGCGTCATTCCCGCGACGCGGTTCGACACGCTGTCACTACCAAGCTGGTTGCCGCCACCGGGTGCCATTGGATCGGCGCCGTCCCGCTCGCTGGTCTCGGGAAGGAACTTGATGGATTCTTCGTTGTAGCCCCACACGCCTTGGTTTGGGAGCACTCTATTCTCAGCAATGTGGTGGAATCAAATCCAGTTCCAAACAGCGGACTCACATATGCGACTGTCCTCGTATCCAGAGACCAGCACGTCGAGTTCTTCGTAGTAGAACAGCGACACGATTCCAGGACGCGCGGATTTTGCAACATTGACCTGGCTGCCGCTCCCAGAGTCAGGAGTGTCCCCACTGCGGCGTTTCGATGACAGTCGTCCGGTAGAGCGCTCGAAGCTGAGTTCGCCATCGGCGCCAACTGCTAGCAGCGACCTTCCGCCCGAGCGCTTCCGTGTCACGCGCGATCCGTGCTGGCCACTGCGCTGTTGCTTTGGCGAGAAAGCGTGCTTTCTGCCCGCCGGCTGCTGCTGTGACGGGTCTTGCGAGTGCCCGGTTGACAGGCTGCGAGGACCATAACTTGCTTCCCCTGCGCGCCGCAGCGCGATACTGCGGCTGACGCCTCGGTCAGCGTCGCCGCTGCTCGAGTCGTCGCGATCTGGCTCGGGTGCGTCTGCATCGCCAAAGTCGTCCTTGGGAAGCATCAGCGTTTCTTGGCTGTACATGAACGTGTTGAGCTGCAGCCGTTCCCATTTCCTGATGATCCCGTCATCTCCTCCGCTAAATATGAGCAGCGGCTCCTTGGACGCTGCATAGAGCACATGGTCAGCCCAATAGATACTTCTTGGCGCAGTGGCGATCGTTTGCTTACTGAAAGTCAGACACTCGGCAATGTCTGCATGGCCGGGGAGCACCGTCAGCGGCGCGACTGAGTTGTACCGCCAGATTACAAGAGACCGTCGCGTGGAAATGCCAATGACCTCGTTATTCTCGGGAATATACATTAGGTACTTGAATGAAAATGTTCCGCCCGGTGGGTGGAAGCGCTCGTCGTCGGTGCGCACAAAGTCGGACACCTAAACACAGTTTGCGTTTAGATCGCATGCGGGTGTTAACAAATGCGAAGCATGGCGTTGGCGGATTCGTCTCTAAGCACCCCACATTGATGCCGCTGCGCGGGTCGTAGACAACGGGGGTTGCCGAGTTGGCCGTCACCCACAGCGTCTGCGTCGGCACAACGTAGCAGAGCGACGAAATGGTGTCACTGTGTGCGAGGATGCGCGTCCGGTCAGCATACATTGCTCGCTCGCCGGTAATCTTTTGAAGCGCACTGCATTTAACTTGCTTGAATCCGTCAAAGCGCTGCATCAGATTCCCGTCGAGCGACCACAGCTTGACGACTCTGTCAAACGAGCCCGTGATCAACCTGTGCGGCCCGCAAAGTTTCACGTCGACCAAGTCGGCATTAGCAATGGCAGTATGGGCAGCGGCAGCACGATGCAGCGCATGAGCGTCACTCGCACCAGCTGTTGTCGGCGTCTTTGCCGAACACCATGCATGAGATGGCCGCGTCGTGAGCGTCCTTGATTGTGCTCGACACGCGCAGCTTGAGATCGCCGTGGTGCGGGACGTCGTAAATGACAATCTTGCGGTCGTATCTGTTTGCATCTTGTCAGCCATCTCCAATCCAAACATACTCTGAGCCCAAGACCTCAAAGTTCACCCGGCAGAGTAAAACCGCCCCTCGCAGGACACGATGCAGCTCACGACGTCAGAGTGCTCCAGGCACACAACATTGCGTCTTTCGAGCACATCGGTCGTGCCGTGGTTGTCGTCGCTGTTGATAAGCTGGAAGAGTCGAACTTTCTTGTTCTGACCCGCCATGAGCTGCTGCCGTCGCGAGTTGTATGCGAGGCAGTAGATCGGTGCGCCAGTCTGGATCTTTTGCAGAACGGCCCCGTTGGACCCCCACGCAATAATAGTGCCATCAATCGAGCACGAAAAGAGAACCTTGATCTGCTTGCTGCAAATGCGGAAGCACTCAGCATCCGAGCAAGATGTCGGGCGGCACGCGACGCGGCGCTCGGCGAGCCAGACGGGACGCGCACCAGTAAAGCAGATTGGTGACCCAGCCAATGTGCTTTGTCCAGGCTCCGAGGAACTTGCCAGACTCCGACTCCCACACCTTGATGAGCGAGTCTGTTTCGCCAAGCGCACGGCCAGAGCGCCAGGCAGCGAAACAGCCACGTGCGAGCGCAGCGGCCACGATGGCGTTGTCAGCAGGCACGCCGCTACATCGCGCGCCGCGTGTCGCGGTCGCGTCTGGTTGTGGCGACTGCATTCGCGCGCTGCAGCCCGCGGCACCGTACCCTCGCCCGCGGTGTAGATCTCGCGCCGGAACGGATTGTACTGGACGCACATCACCGCTTTGGGGTGCGCGTCCTGGATCGTGTGTCTGTACTCCATCGCCATCTTGGCCTTGTCGACTGGTGCGGTGAGGCGACGGTCAACGCGAAAACCTCCGCGGAACACCAGCATGGGCGATAATCGCACAGTCCTGAGGCCTCGCAGGCCATCCAAATACGAGTATGCGCCAAAGAACGCCCGCTTTATTTGAACCGTACATGCAGGGGCGGCGGAAAGGCACCCTTCTTGGACAGCACAACGTTTTGGCTGAAGTGGTCGATGCGACCGAGAATATATCGCTGCGGGCATTCCATCAGCACTCGCAGCTGTCAAGAGTCAAGACATCATTTCCAGCAAAAAGACTAACCTGCTCAATCAGCGATGCAAACAGACACTCGACTTCGGCCTGATCGACCTCTGGCTCGCACAAGCCGCTCAGGCGTATGGCGGCAAGAAAAAAGGAAATCGGAACGTTGAACTTGCCCGGACAGATCTCCTGGTAAACACGCAGACTGCCCACAAGTATCAGATCCAAGCAAAATGCCGTGGTAGCCATGCGCACGCAGGCGCACCTTTGCTGGAACAGGTTGCGGCACATCAGCAAACGCACACGCTCCTTCATGATCGTGTAAAGCCAATGCCGCATGAACCAGCGCCGCCTCTGCTCGAGCGCGTTGAGGTAGTCAAAGTAGTTGCCTGTTTTGATGTAATGCACGAGGTCCGCAAAGACGTCGTCGAGGCCGTGCTTCTCAAGAAGCTCGATCGTCGGCAGGCACCCGCGAATGATCCTCGCAACGACCAGATGCAGCATAATCAGCCTGCGAGCGATCTGATCAGTGAGTGAAGGAGCAACTGGAATCTGAATACGAAGCCGCACCTCTTGTTTTCAAAGTGATCCGCATGGCACATGGAGGCGGCCAGCGAGAGATTCTCGTCGGCCTGGAGTTGCGTCACATACGTATCAGCCATGGTGCAGCCACAGGCCTCCATCTCCGAGCTCAGATCGCACCGCATAGAAATCGTGGCTCTGCAAACGAAGCTTTCCGACATTGAAATAGAACGTGACTTGGTCGGCTTTGGGATACTCTGCGAGATGGACCGTGCGTCCAATGGCCTTTTCGACATTGGCGATGACGGTCGTGCACATGTGAAGCTCGCCCGTGACAAACGACATGCGACACAGCGCATTCACGGCAACGAGAAGCCCGCTTTCAAGCTCAAGGCCCGGTCTGCAGTTCAGCGCCGTTCGTGATCAGCAAGTGCTCGGTTTGTCTTCTGTGGTCACTGCTCGCTCGAGGCTCACTTTCGCGAGATGGCCAGAGAAGTGTATTCGGTGAGCGCCGTCTGGACGCCCGAGCAGTCGGCTGGTGTCATTCCATTGCGTCTGCGAGCGGCATCGCTTTCGAGCGCCCGCGCCACGACGAGGTCGCACAGCGCCTTGAACAGCGGCCGGTGCCATGCCGCCGTGAACACCGTCCGGGTAAAGTTGCTGCGCTGCCGTCAGACTCTGGTCCGCCGTGCCGCTCGCCGCAGCGCGAGACGCACCGCAAGAGATCCTCGAGCTTGACGGAGCGCTCCAGCGGCTCCTGCGCAAGGTAGTTGATCACCAGGCCAAAGAAGTACCCTGCAGGCGCCTGCACCTGCTGGGCCAAAGTCTTGCCGCTCTTCTGCGGAGCCGCATCAGCTTCTGTCGCCTGCGAGCCGGCTGCGCGGTGCGCAGCGCACCTGCTGGGCCGAGACAAGCTGAATCTGCGACGCAGGCATGGACGCGAGCTGCACGAGAAGCTTGGCCATGCCCGCGCCGTCGCGCCGGGCGGTGCAGGTGTTGACGACCGCGGCCGCCTGCTGCAGCATCGTGAGGCAAACGTTGGGCAGCGATCGTGTCGCCGACTTGCCTGCAGCTCGCGGCACCGCGCCGGGCATGTCCGCGCTCTCGCTCGCCAACACACAGCCGACGCTCGCTCAGCTCGTGGCGCCGCCGTCGCAGACCGACGGCGTGCCCGTCGCCACGGAGCGCTGCTTGCGCATTCTCGGCGCCGAGCTCATCAACTCGGCGTCGCTGCTGCTCTCGCTGTGAGCGGCCGCCGCGGGCGCCGCGACGGCATCGGCTTGGGCTGACGCCTGCGTCGCGGTGCGTGCGGGTGTGCGCCCGCTTTCCTGCTGGAACAACGTTGCTGGTGCGGTCCGGCCGCCCAGCCCGCAGGTCGCCTCCTCGACGGCGCAGGTGCTGTTCCAGCGCTTCTTCTTCTGCGCTTCGTTCAGAGACAACTCGGTGCTGGTGCGGGCGACGTTGCCGACCTGGCTCGATCGAGTGTGTCTAGGCCTGACGCTCTGGTGCCTCTCAGCGAATAGCGTCCGCGTGCCTTTTCCTGAGCACCAAGCTGGAAGAGTGTCCTCGCAAGCCGCGCGACTTGATCAATGTCTTCAACTTCCTCTGCCAGCTCCGGCGCGGCCACACCCCGACCATCCTCGATGTCGACTTCCCCGTGCGTGCGCAGCCACGGGCTGATCGCCTGACGAGCGCAGCGCTGGATCGCTCACATCGTCCCATGCAGAAATATACGGCCATCAAGAACGACATGATGGACGGCGAGATGCATCTGCTCGCCAAGCTCGGCTTCAACGTGCACGTCCAGCATCCACACGGGTTCATGATCAACTATCTGCAGAGTCTCGATTTGACGTCCAACAAGGAGCTGATGCAGCGCGCGTGGAACTACCTCAATGACAGGTGAGCAGTCGCGGATGCTCGTGACCTGCGTCGATAGCATGCTGACCGTAAACGGCTCTGCAGCGGTCGAACTCTCGCTGTTGTTCTCTTCCAGCCGCCCACCATTGCCGCTGCATCCATTTATATGGCAGCAAACGATGTGGGCGAGCCGTTGCCGCTCTCTCCTCCGTGGTGGGAGGTGTTTGATGCGCCGCTCGAGGATCTGCAGACGATCGAGGCTCTGTTGCGCACAATGTATGCAACAAAGGTCCCCAAGTCGCTGCCGCTCGAGGAGCCGATCCAAGTTGCGGCCACAAGATGACTGGCACCTCGTAGCGTGACGGAACGCAGGCACGCTCAAATAGACTATTGTTTCACATGGCGCATTTTCAATCATCTAAAGCCAAGCGCTCCATCAAATAGCGAGCGAGCGCTGCGGGGGCCAGATCAGCGACGGCCGAGGCGTGGAGGCGCATCGCGCGAGGCGACACCGTGTCGAGCGGCGCAAGACGCTCGCCCCGGTTCAGCCTACGCTTGCGAAGCCGCGACGCGCTCGCCACACAAGTCTCGGATGGCGGCGGATCCAGCGTGTCGAAATCCACAACGTCGCTGGAGCGCACGCTGACCGTGAATCGCAGCCGGCGCCTCACTTTGCCGCCGATGCACTGCCTTTCGAGCCACGCCTGCGCTTGCGCCTTGGAGATCGACGCTGCTCCGGCCATGGGCGTCGAGTGCGTGTCCTGCTCGGCCAGGAAGCGTGCGACGTAGCTTATTGTGCCAGCGGCCTCGAGCTGTTTGACCATCTGCCGCTCCTCGGCGGCGCCAAACGCAAACGCTGTCATAAACTGGTCGATGGTGGAGATGGTGATGGCCGCCTCGGCAGTGCCGTCGTCAACAAAGAGCACGGCTTGGGCGGTCATCTCCTTCTCTGCGTCGGCGCAACTCGATGGGCATGTGCTGTCGACTAAGACGCAGCGGCAGCGCTGGCACACAAGCGACACGGTTGCCGAGGCGACATTGATCACATGGGCATCGAGGACCGCCGTGTGCGGTGCGAGATCCCGTGAGACGAGCCACGACAGGCGGAGGTGCGGAAGGTCGACTGCCAACGAGCCTTCGCGAAGCATGTGCTGCTGTCGTCGCCAATCCCGCTGCCCAGCAACACCGATTGCGCCAGATTCGACAGCGCCGACGAGCAGTTCGTCGGCTTGCTCGCGCTGTACCACAAAGCTCGTGACGCTAAGCGCTTGGTAATATTCGTCACCATAGCGGGAGAGCCTCACACCCAGATTGTCAATGCGCACGCAGCGGCCGGGAAGCAAGCCGAGCGGATATGCGCGCATTCGCACGTCGCAAGTGATAGCGTGCAGGCGCTTGGTCGCAAGATCCTCTACATGCAGCACCAGCACAGCGCGCGGATCGCCGAGTCCAACCCAGTGCCTCTGTGCGCGTTGGCGAGCGTGTCGCGAATCTCTGTCGCTGTCCGACGCCGGATACGCAAAGACGGGCTCATACCCAGGCGTTGTCGCACGTTGGATACGCTTGGTGACAATCCGACAGTTGAGCGAGGCCAGAGTCTCGGACCAGCCAGTCGCAATGCGCTTCCCTGCTGTTGTCGCGCCAGCTCGGCTCGTCGTGGCGTCATCCGCCCTGGCGCAGCTGCTTGCACGGCCCGGGGCCGCATGGGCGGGCGACAGCATCGCGCCATCGGGCCAATCGATAACGCAGTCATCCAACAGCGACGCCGCGACACCTTTCGGCAGCGTCGCAGAATACTCGCGATCGAGGGCAAGCAGATCTGGGATACAACAAGCTTCTCCGACAAAACGGATGAGCGCAGTGACCTCGGATGCAGGTGCGTCAGGCTCGGCGCCATCAGACGATATCTCTGGCACCGCCGTGCACTCGAGGACAGTCTCGATCTGCGCCTCGCCCTCCACCGTGTACTGCAGGATAGGTGCCCTTCGCGCGCGCGGAGTTATGCGCACCAGCGAAGTCTGAACCGCGGGAGCTTGCTCGGTCTGTGCGTTTGCAGCGGGAGCGGGCGATGTCGGAGAGCCGAGATCTTGAATATCTCTCGCGTCGACTTCAAGATATATAAACTCTGCCGTGAGGACCACAGGCTCCGGTGCCCCACCGCTGCTTGATGGGGCAGAAGCGGCATCAGGGATCCGCTCGCATACCAGGCGCGCGTTGGTGGCAATCACCAGATGACCCAAAAGCGCCTGGCAGGTCTGCGGGCCATGATCGCCAACGTGCACGCTGAGCATGATCTTGGCATCTCGGCCGTCCGAGAGAAACAGCCGGCCCTTGGCTGCGTCGGAACACAAAAGACCGATGCAATCGACGCTGGACTTTCGACGGTCGTTGCCCTCGTTCGGTTGCGCGGGTGCCGAACTCGTCGCCGATGACTCGGCGCATATCACAATGTCGCCAGCAGCCTGTTGCCGCGAGTCGCGCATCGCGGGCGGCGGAGAAAGCAGCTCGAGTACATTTGGAACCGAGAGAATGGGCCGATCGGCTGTGTAATTACCGGGGACTGTGCAAGCCGCGTCATGGTCAAGGAATGCTCTTAATGCGCCTGTGTTGGATAGCTTGTGATCGCGCTTCCATAGCAGCGAAGGCGCAATCTGTGTTGAAACATCCAGCGCACTGGCGTCTGGGTGCACCGCGTCGCGCTTGAGTGAAATCTGTCGCGCGTCCAGGACGTTGGCAATGGTGCACTTGATGGTAATCAACTTGGCCAGATCAGGGAACGAGATTGCTGTCGCGAGATCTTGGAAAGCAGTGCCGGCCGCAGGCAAATGCGGCAAATCTTGCTGCGAGTTCAAAGCCAGATCGGATGCAGGCTCGGTCGCAAACGATTCGATATCGAGGGTGCTTGCGGGACACATGACGAGATAAACGGGTTCGGCAGGCGTCGAGTAGAACAGGTGTACACTTGAGAGATGCACAGCTGTTCCCCGACGCAGCGACAACCACTCTGGGCATCGCTGTGCGAGTGTGCAGACGAGTGTGTACTGGTGGTCGAGCACAAGGATGCCGAGCGCCGCGTCGACGAAGCCAGTGACAATCCCCGAGTACGAGATTATTGTGTGGCTACAGGATGCAATGTCGAACGAGGTTGCAGCTTCAAAAGGCCTCGGGAGGGCCTTGATAGTTCGCTGGGTGAGCGCCGCAGGATCTGATGGTTGTGCGCGATGCAGCTGTTGTGGGTTGCACGACGATACTCCCGGCACATGGGCGAGGACTCTGAACGACGACGACGGGCCAATTGCAAGCCGTTGGGGTTTGAAGTCGCAAAAGTCGAGGACGCTGCGGACTGTCATCAGCTGGCGCAAGACGGCGATGCGCTCCGGCTTGTCCTTGAACAGCAGCACGGTGGATCCGGCGCTGGCGGCGGGCAGTGCTTCATCGCAAGCGATGCGCACAAGAAGCAGGGCCGAGCCCGCCGACTGCTGGACGGGCATGCGAGCAATCACGGATCCGCGCACGCTGGCGAGGCCGCTGCGTGGCTGCGCGATTGGCGCCGGCTCCGTGGGCGGCGCGGCGTCGAGCTGCGGCACGGCGTCGACCTCAAAGTCGAACTCGGCGAGCGCGCGGATTCGGACAGGCGCCGACGCCAGCGGCGTGGCCGAGACGACCTCGAGCAGCATGCCACCGCCGGCCGGCAGCGCCACGAGCTGCCACTCCCACACGAGCATGTCGCGCTCTCCGGCTGCAGCCGCAGCGGCGACCGCGGCGTCGGCGAGCACGCACGGCACGGCGCCGGAGGAGTCGGACAGCTGCAGCGGCGGGTCGTCGGGTCGTGCCTCGGGGCGAGCGCCGATGCGGCCGCAGAGCACCAGCAGGACCGGGGCGGCGCCGGCGAGGTTGGAGAGCACTCGCCGGCCAGCACGGGCGGGCAGCGGCAGCGCGACGTCCCCAGCGGTAGCGGCTCCGAGCACCTGCTGCACGACGGCAATCCTGCAGTGCATCGGCGTGAAGAGGCGGCTCGGGGGATGGACCTCGATGCGGGCAGAGCCGCCAAATCTGGGTTCGCCCAAACGGCGATGGTCGAGAAGGTCGCGCTCATTGGTTCTGGCAACTGGTGCGGAGCCGCTCGCTGCGCCAGCCGGCACCGCGGCGACCCGCCGGCGCAGGGCCGCGTGCGACGCGCCGCGGGCAGCTGGCCGGCCAGGGCGCCCTCGCTCTCGGCGCCGTGCGCGCTGTCGTGAGCGCCGTCGCCAGCCCGGCAACCGCCCTCGCGCCTGCGGGCGTTGCTTGCCCGCCGACAATCGCCGTTGCTTCTTGTGCGACAGCGCCTCTGACCGCCCTGCTCGCACCGCCCGCCCGCCCTCGGCTGGCCGCACGCTCCTCGTGCTTGCTCGGCGCCGCACCCGCTGCGCGCCGCGCTCGCCCGCCTGCGTCGATGAATGCCGGCAACGCACGCCTGCCACCACGGACTCGGCGTATCCACGCTGACGCTCACTGCCGACAACCGGTCGCTCGAACGCCGGCGACGCCTGCACCGCCCGCAACGGCCGGATCGCCCGCCTTTCGTGCCCCACGCACGCCGCGCCGACGGCCGCCATGCAGGGGATCGGCCATTGCCAAGATCGTCGGCCGCAACGTGCTGCAGCACCCCAACTTTGACCTCGAGGTCCGCATGTGGGTCTTTGAGGAGATCGTGCAGGGGCAACGCCTCACGGACATCATCAACACGACGCACGAGAACGTCAAGTACCTGCCCAACGTCAAGCTGCCCGAGAACGTCGTGGCCGTGCCCGAGCTGCTCAAGTCTGTCGAAGGCGCCACGCTGCTGATCTTTGTGATCCCCCACCAGGCAAGCACCGCCGCCTTTCAGGCAGTTTGATCTGCCTCATGGCCGCGTTGCGACGTGGGGCGGTGGCGGCGTCTGGCGTTATGGCTGCCGCGGCGGTCGTGGCAGCCCATATCCTCGGGGGTGTCTGCGCCGCTGCCACCTTCATGTTGCCGCCACGGTGCGGCAGCCGGCGGCGAGGACCATTCTCCCGCGCTCAGCGGGAGGCGCAGCAACCTGAGCGCTTGCTGACGACGCCGCGCGCAGTTCGTCAAGGGCGTATGCGAGCAGCTCAGGCACAAGATCGTGCGGGGTGCCCGCGCCATCTCGCTCATCAAGGTGCGCAGTCCGTGCGACCCCTGACGCAACATCTCCGATTCTGACGCGCGCAAGGGCAGGGCGTCGATGCAGGGGGCCAGTCTGGCCTAAATCTGATCTCGGACGTCATCAAGGAATCGCTGCAGATCGATGTATCGGTGCTCATGGGCGCCAACATCGCCTCCGAAGTTGCGCAAGAAAAGTTTTGCGAGTCGACGATCGGGTACACGGACCTCGCCAACGCCGAGATCTTCCGCCTGATCTTCAACACCCACTACTTCCGCATCAACATTGTCCAGGACGTTGCTGGCGTCGAGCTTTGTGGTGCCCTCAAGAACGTCGTGGCTATTGCCGCGGGCCTCATTGACGGCCTCAAGTAAGTTTGCAAGGCCCGTGTCTTTTCTGGCAACTTGCTGTCGGCATTGCTCACCACCCAGCTCGCACAGGTACGGCGAAAACACCAAGGCAGCCATCATCCGCATTGGCTTGATGGAGATGAAAAAGTTTGCAAAGACGTTCTACGAGGGCATCCGCGACGAGACGTTCTTTGAAAGCTGCGGCATCGCCGACGTCATCACAACTTGCTTTGGCGGCCGCAATCGCCGCATCGCCGAAGCCCGCGTGCTCACGGGCAAGTCGTTTGAAGTGCTCGAGGCCGAGTTACTAAACGGCCAGAAGCTGCAGGGCAGCTTGACTTCCAAGGAGATTCATGATATCCTTGCCGGAAGGGGGATCGCCTCAGAGTAAGCATGCCTCGCCAACACTTCTGTTCACCCGCTGCGCAACCGCTGACACTGGCACGATCGCTGCAGATTCCCTCTCTTCACAACCGTCTATCGCATCTGCTACGAGGGCTTGCCGCCCAGCGCCATCCTAAATGAAATCTGATCCCCCGGCGCACTCTGTTATTGCGGCTACGCGAGGCTGCTCAGCGCCTCGGCAGCGGCGGCAGCGCCTGCCTGCGCAAGCGACGCATTCAGCGCCACGGCAGAGTCAATGTGCTTGCAGAGTTGCTTGTATCCGCGGCACTTTGACTTGTCGAGCGCATCCTTGAGAGGTGCAAGCACGTCCGGGTTTGTCTCGACGACCTCGGCAACGGCGTATGCATCCAGAAGCATCGCGGCAAGCATGGCAGCCAGCTCAGCAAACTGGCCGAGCATCGCGGCGCGCTGCAGCGATCTGCGAGCCGGCAGCGTCAGCTCGGGTCCGGAACACGAGCGTGGAGGGATTGCCGCTGCGCTCACCGCATCTCCTCCTCTTTGCGGTTCGAGGGCCGCTGAACTGCCGTGCGCGTGGACATGCGGCGCGCACGCCTCGGCGCTGCAACCGCCGACCCGGGCTCGCCGTCCTCGCCAACTCCATCCTGCTGGCTCTGGCCTTGCGTGGCGCTGCGTCGCTGAGGGCTCAGATGAGGCGGGAGCTCGTCTTGCAAAAGCCCGATTCAAGCTAGATGTCAAGATCCAGACTCCAGACTCTTAGCTGATCGAGAAGCGTGCGCAACTTACTGGGCATGGTCCACATGAACTGGTCGTGCAGAGCTGCAAACACGACGTTCCAGTCCTGGACGATCAAGCGTGTCCTTTCCCTGCACGGTGCGCGCACGGCATTAGCCGCAGACTCACTCAAAGTGGTGCATCAACAAATGGACCAGCGCACCGCTCGCGCGCCAACCACTCGGCCAGGTTTAGCTGGAATAGCGTGGCAAAGCGACCCAGGTCGCGGAAGTGCTGCTCGCTCAGGATCGCACGCGCTTGGTTGTTAACGAGCAAGTCAAAGTAAAACTGTGACAGGTTGCTGCGTCAGCTGCTGCGGTCCTCAGCGCAAAGCGGCGAGGCGATGCGCACCATGTCGGGCATGTCAGGATCAGACACTGCCTCCGCCGCCGGCTCCGCTGCCGGTTCCGCTGCGGCCTTGGGCTGGCCAGGGTCGACCACCTGGTCCTCTTCCTCGTGTGCGCCGCTGTCTGCGAGTCAGATGCCTGGTTAGAATGCATCACCGGGAGAGGTGTGGCGTGCTGCAGGCATACAAACCTTCGATGGTCTTGAGAAAGCGGACAAGCTCAGATCCAGTCTCGTAATCGCGCACCTCGAACGACTTCTCGAGCAACTTGACCGCCAACTGAAATCAAGCCACAGACGCATCAGAATCCAAATGAAGGCAGGCTTTGCAAACAGGGCCTTTGACGCACCTGACTGCTGACAGCCGACGACTTGAGCGTCTGGATGATGATGAGATACGACGTTGCAGTCCCAAGCTGCCCGACGCTGAGGCATTTCTGTTGCGGCAGCCAACACGCACGGCTCAGCAGTCGGAAAGTGAATGAGAATCTGAGCAGCAAATGGCGACGCACCTCGAACATGGCAATCGGGTCGCCCACAATCGAGAAAAAGTAGCCCCACAACGCCATCTCGCTCTTGCGCGCGCAGTTGACAATGATCTCGAGACTTTTTGGGAAGTTCTGCACAAAGCGCACTGTCTGCGCAAGCAGCGACCCTGCCGCGCATGAGCCGTATCAGCAGCTGCAGGTTGAGACGAAGAGCGGGACTGGTCCGAACCTCGCTGCGTCTGCTGCATTTTGGCGTCGTTTTCTTCCTCGAGGATCGTGTGGAGCAGCACCTCGAGAGCGTGGCCAAAGTACTCGAGCGACTGGTAGTTGGAGCAGAATTTGATCGCCTTTTGCTCGAGACTACGCAAACAGAACATGTCAGCGGCGAGACGCCGATATTCCATCGCTCTTGCCCCGGTCGGGACCCACCCAAGCGCCAGCAGGTGCCGAATGATAAAGTGTAAGAACAAATAGCTCTGCGTAAAGCATGTCAGCAGGAGCGTTTGGCAAGGTCAGGTGTTGAGCCGCAGTGTTCGGTACCTTTGCGTCGGTACCAAACTGGGAAATGTCGAGCGACGCATTGAGCGAGAGCCTCTTCTCGATGCCGACGAGCAGTCCCTTTTGGATCAAGACGGCTGCCCAGCGTCATGTCCCAGTGTCTTGTCAGAGCCGCTCTCTGCACACAGCATCAACCAGCCGCACGCCGCACTCACTTAACGGATAAAAGTCGACCGAAATGTGCAGCGCCATGTCGAGGAACGAGCTGTCGACGCCTTGGACGGGATCAACCACGATGCTGGTCAATATCTGCCAACGAGCTCAATCAGCACGACTGCAACAAAGCCCAGGGCAGACGTTTCAAACAGCGGCACCTTGACGGTCGGGCCGCTGAAGGCCCACATGGTGCTTGAAAACTCTTCCACCTCGTCCTCCTGCGCCGAAATCCAAAAGTGCTCTGTGTTGCTCGCAATCTTGATTGCCTCCCATGCACCGCCCTGGATGGCAAAGTCGCAGCGACAGCACGATGGAAATGTCAGCCAGAACGCGGCGAGCCGATTGGAAGCCAGTCTGCTGATACGCGGCCTGCCATACCCGCTTCGAGATCATGTGCAGCGCGCCGTTGCGAAGGACCACAAATGGGCTGTTCGCCATCGTGTCGACCGAGATCTCTCCCGGGGGCGGGAAGCGTGCAACGGCTTGCACCACGTTGCCAAAGCCGCCGACAATATCTTGCATCGAAAACGCTTGCTGCGGGCGGAACACGAGGCGCTGGCCTGCATGGCGCGGTCTCGTGTGTCACTGCGCGCGTTCTACGCGTTCGTGATGCAGCCCGCGCGCATGGAGCACAGCTCACCGTTTGACGTGATGTGCATCGAGTAGTACCGCACAACATGGTCGGCGCAGTAGAGCAGCAGGTGCGAGTCTGTGTTGTTCATGGCAAGCACGGGGTGCTGCAGGCGCTCGAGGTGCACAAGTGACGCATTGTCCAGCTTGGTCTCGCGCGAAAAGACGCGGATCTGCGTTGCGAGTGAGCGTTCGGCACAAACAGCTTGCCAATGGTCCCGTGCAAGTCCGAGCGCAGACGCGAATCACCGCACCTCGGAGCCGTGACTGATCACGTCTTGGCATGCGATGATGAGCATGGATCGGAACCACAGCAGACCGCCCTGGACGAAAAAACTCTGCTCTTGGTGCTCGTTGCCAAAGAGTTTCCACTTGCCCGACATTGTGTTGTAGTGCGCCAGACCGCGGGTGCCTGCAATAGCTACAAAGTGGCCCGTCGAGTTGACAGAAATGTACTGCAGCAGGCGGGAGCCAGAGGGGTGAGACCATCGCTCATGATCTGGCGCGATACTTTGCAGGCGAGGCTCACGCGAATCGGCCAGTTTTCGGCGAGGTAGACGTTTGGAATCTGGTCGAGTGGCACAGGCATGAGCCCATAGCGCATCCCGCAGCAATCCAACAACGATTCCCACCTGGATCGTCTCCCAGTTCATCGGATCAAGGCTACTCGCGTTCACGTCTGTGTACAAGCCCTCGTACATGAGCAGTCGGTCTTCCAGGAGCAAGCAGACATGACGGCTGTTGCTCTGCATCCACGCGGCGAGGCATCAGCACCGTTTCCGGACGCAATAGTGGGAGTCGCCGCATGCACGCAGATCCCACCCAGGAGTTGCAGGTCAGGATTGACGCCTTGGCGAACTGCAGGACGTAGATGTCGGACACAATGTCTGCGTTGATTGAGCGTCAGCAGCAACAGCAACCGGGTGCTCGGTGTACTTGGTGCGCAAAAGCATACCATGGTCTAGTCCTGACGAGGGAAGGATGAACAGATCATGGCCGCTGTCGTCCCAAAACTGCAGGGAAGTTAGATCAAACTGGCACCCGACATCGATGATCATTGCATCCCAAATCGCACCAAATCTTGTGTTCCGGTGAAGAACAGCTCGCTTGTGTTGTTGACAATGCCGTCACTGCGAGCATCTTGTGTTAGCGAGTCGCCCCAGCACGGCTCTTTGTGGGAAAAGCAGCCACAAAGCGAAACACACGAAGAGTGCACAAATGTGTCTTCGGACACTGTGCTCATGAGCAGACTGCCAAAGACACTCCAGACAGACATTCCACCATAGATCCACGCAACCGCGAGGGCGTATCCGTCTCGTGTCCACGAAAGAGCGGCAGTCGCACTGAGCGGAAGAGGTAATGCAGAACGTCAAGGAATACAGGCGAGGCAGATGCGTGCGACTTCCGGATGAAAAAACAGACAGCGCATGGGCAGGCAAGCAGGGCGAGGGGCAAAAGGATATGAGCTGTGTTGTCACCGGGCTTGGTGATGGCCATGACGTGTGACCAGGACGTGGACGCAATCTCCTCGGAGATCTCAAAGACGTGGACGACACCCCTGCGGTTCGGGCAGCGCATGAGCATTTGTCCTGCGTGTCGACACAACGTGCGATGTCTCAAGTGAAACTCACTCGATGTTTCCAACAGCGACAAGCGAGAAAGTCGGATTGAACGAGATTGTAGTCGCAGGCACGTCGTCTCCCTCACGATTGTAGAAGCAGCTGCCGGACCACTTGTGCGGCGGCTCTCCTGCTGCGTCCGAAGTCGAGGCCTGCGTCCCAATGTTGGACTGGGGTAGAAATCCCGTGCATCAGCCGCGCGTTTGGCTTGGCATTCCAAATCAAGCAAGCGCAGCTGTCACGCACGTCGTCGTCCTCGATCACGCGCTGCGCAATGTATGCGCGGCCCTCAAGCGACACGAATCCAAAGATCTGCCGCTCCTCGTGCACGACAATCTGCGCAACGGCTGCGAATAGGTGTCAGCGGCAGGTGATATCGCACCGACAGATGCAGACTTGGCATGTCCGCGAAACGGCATTGCTTCCACACCATCCTTGCTGTCGACGAAAAAGCCAAGATCCTCGAGCGCCAGAGTTCCGGCGATATTAACCTCGCCCGACCAGTGCAAAGAAAGCAGCGACGGCGGGTTGTTTGTGCAGATCAGGAGCTCCTCCTCGAGACCAACGCCACTGTTGCGCGCCAAGCGTCAGTCGCGACGCCCGACGCCGCACAATCTGCAGCGAAGCAGGCCGCACCACTGCGTGCCCGAGTCGATCTCGAGCGCCATCTTGAACCGCAGGATGCGGTTCATGGCGGCCTTGTTCTCGCCAGGCCCATTCGCGGCGTGGTGCGACGCATTGAACTGCACTTCGAACAGACGGGTGTCGAGCTCGACAATGTCGTAAAAGTGCAGGAAGCCCTCATTGGTCTGTGGTGCGCAGGGGGGTGAGTGGATCTGCCGAAGATCGGGGAGTTGGGTGGGACTCTCGTTGCACCCAGCCAGCCGAGCACCAACCAGAACGACAAGCTGCGAGCCGTCGGGCTGCCACACGACGTCGACGTTCTCGCCGTCTTCCTTGATCGTCTCTGGCGCGCGGGTGACCTTGGACAGCAGCACATCGGGCTGAACGCAGCAGAGGCGTATGGGAGGTGAGGAGGCGTCAGCACGAGGCGGACGATAAGGAGAGAGAGAGCTCGGCTGCATGCCGCCGCGGCGAGCACAACGCACCCGGATAGACCACAGTGAGACGGTGTTGAAGGTGATGGAGGCAAATAACGGCGCCCGTGGGCACTTGCGCACGGCGAGCAGCGTCGGCGCGGGCTGGTTGTCGACGGCGTTGGTGGCGACGGCGGCAGCTCGCGAGAAGCCTCCGTCGTGGTCGGACAGGATGCGCGGCGCGCCGACGGCAAAGTACATGGGCGGCGGCGGCGCTGTGGGCTGGCGCTTCGGTGTATCTTGCGCAGGCTGAGCGTGGTGCGGTCCTGCGGCCGGGCGGGCGAGGGTCGTGCGCGCGGGGCTTGGAGCTCGCCGGGTGCGCAAGGCGTCGCCGTGTCGTCAGCGGAGAAGAGCCCGTTCTGCGCCATGGCGTGCGGACGCTCATGGCATGGCGCGCATGGCGCCGGGACGGATCTGGATGCGGTCCTGGGGCTCCATCCCAGCGAACACCCCGAGCGCAGCACGGATGGACGCAGCCGGCGGAGTGCGAACGAGACGCCAGACCACCGCAGGCCACACTCAGACGCCCTATGTGCATGCCGACGCCGTCCGCGCATCGCCGGCGGGGCAGCCGCGCGCTGCGGCAGCACCCAGCGTGGTGGCCCAGTCGGACGGCCGGATACACGCCCAGATGCGGCCCACAGGCTTGCAGCGGAGGCGACAGACAAGAGCATCCATGGCTCATGCGCCGCCGCTCCCGCCTGCGGCCGCCCGCAGCCCCACGCCGGGTCCCGCAGACCCCGCCGGGCCGCCCGTGTTCCGTCGCCTGCGCGGCCCCGAGCAGGCCCCGGCAGCAGCCCCGGCAGCAGCCCCGGCAGCAGCCCCAGCGGCTGCGCAGCGGGCCCCCGCGCAGGTGAACACCAATGTCCGCCAAGCTCCGACGACCAGCGCCGCACGGCGCGATGCGGCCCGCTTGCGCGAGCCCCCAGCATCTTTCACCACTCCGCCTCACAGCCAGATCCTCGAGCCCGACATTCCCCTCCTGAGCCACCACAAGCCACATCCGCTCGACCCTCCGCCCCAGCCGTCGCCCACGGACCAGGCCTCGGGAGCGCACACCCCCACACGGTCCCTGTCGCTGCCGCTGCCACCGCCGGCGCCGTCCGCGTCCATCGCGACGCCGCTTTCCCGTGCCACGGCGTCGCTGTCGCTCACGTCGCCGACCGCAATAACAAAGAGACGGCAGCGCATTCAACCGCAGATCCAGCAGCACACGCAGGGGTACAAGAGAGAGCCGGACCAGAAGCAGCATCCTTTACAAGAAACCGCGTCGTCGGCCGGGCTCGACCTATCCTCGCACGCTCTGCAACAGCCGCAGTCGCAGCAACCTCCTCAACAACATTCACAACCCCCGCAGCCGCAGCCTCGCCAGATGGACGTGCTGGACGACGAAAAGCACCAGTGGCCGCTTGCTGCTGCTACAGTCGGCGGCATGGCTTCGTTGGTGACGCTCGCCAACGAGCCGGGGCTCGCAACCGCACACCGGCCCAGCCCGCACGATGGTTCAACGGCCCCGCACGCCTTTGAGCACCCGCAATCTCGCGCGGCGCACCCGCACCTGTGCCACGCGCCGCCACAGCCGCCGCAGTGCCTACAGCGCCTGCAGCAGCAGATGCAGCAGCGTGAGGCTCCTCATCCAGGCACGCAATCGCAGACTCGGCGAACGCAGCAACCTCGAAACGCGCGAGCCGGCGCCTCTCAGATGCATGCGAGCCAGACGCGGCTGAGGCTGGTGCCGGCCTCCGCCCAGAGTGCTCGCGCCGCCGCCGGGGGCATTAACCGCACTGTCGCGCCGGCGGCCCTTGACGCCACCCGCGCATTGGCGCAAGCTCCCTGCCCCGCGTCGGCAATGCCGTCGGTCGATGCGCGGATGGATCTTGACGAACCGCCTCCGCCACCACCGCCGCCGATGCAGACCCTGCAGGCTCAGCAGGAGTTCCAGCTTCAGCAGCAGCTTCAGCGGCAGCAGCCGCCACCGCAACGACAACAGCACATGCCGTCGCATTTTCTCGTCCATGCCGTTCCTCCTGCTGTCAGCAATGCAATTGCGAACCACCCCAAGCCTGCGCAAGCCCAGGCACCACCGCCCAACCAGGTTCAGGAGCAGCCGCAGCCGCAACAACAGCCAGGCCAGGCGCGTGGCGGCTGGCTGGCCCCAGTGTTCAAGCTGACGGTGAATATTAGCGAGATATACGCAAAGATCAAGGTGAGCCTTGCCCCCTGCCTCCTTCGCCATCTGCCCCGATCTCACCTCGCGCGCTGCATACTTCCCAAACCACCCCTGGCCGCCCGCAGACGCACAATGACAAAGAGTCCAAGCGCAAGAGATCCGACTCGACCGAGCCGCCCGCATCCGACGCCGAAACCACAGCCGCAACCGTCGCAACGACCAGCTCAAAGAGACCCGCGACCGAGACTACTAAGCGCAACAAGCTCAACAACTACGGCTACGACGACGAAAACGACGACTACATTGTGCGGCCGGGCGAGGTCTGGAACAATCGGTTCGAAATACACAAGGCGCTTGGCAAAGGCTCGTTTGGCCTCGTGGTGCAGGCCTACGACCGCGAGAGCTCCGAGCAGGTCGCCATCAAGATTATCAAGAACCGCCGCTCGTTTTACAACCAGGGCCAGGTCGAGATCAGGCTGCTGCAGCTTATTTCCGGCAGGGACCAGGACGAGTCCAACTGCGTTGGTGCGTGGTATTTGCTTTTGGCTGACACCGCGGCCAAGACCCACCACCCTCTGTTCGCTCAAACATGTCTCAACTGACTTTCCTGCCACCGCCGCATCTTGCCCTTCGACGTTCCGCGACACTTTGGGCAACCCAATTGCTAGTCCACATGAAGGAGCACTTTATGCATCGCAACCACTTGTGCATCGTCTACGAGCTACTCCACATGAACCTATACGAGATCCTCAAACGCAACCGGTTCACGGGCCTCCCGCTGTTTCTCGTGCGCCAGTTTTGCTCGCAGCTGCTGTGCGGGCTGCGCTTCCTGTCGCAGTCGGACATGCAGATCATCCACTGCGATCTCAAGCCAGAAAAGTATGTTGCGCCACGAGGCTGGGCTACATCGGGTGGCTCGTGGCCCCAACGGTACTGACAGATCTGCGTACGGCGAACAATCGCGTGGATGCACTCGTGCGCGGCAGCATCATGCTGCGGATCGCCGACGGGCCGCAGATCAAGATCATTGATTTCGGCAGCTCGTGCTTCAACAAGCAGACGGTAAGCGTCATGCATCGCTGCTGATTTGTGTCGTCTGAAGGCAGTACGCACATCTCTGACACCCTTGCGATACCTCACCGACGCGTGCACCAGACGTACACGTACATCCAGTCGCGCTTCTACCGCTCGCCCGAGGTGATCATGGGCCACCCGTACACCACGGCCATCGACATGTGGTCGCTCGGCTGCGTCCTCGTGGAGCTGCTCACGGGCGAGCCGCTGTTCCCGGGCAAGGACGAGCACGACCAGATGGTGCGCATCTGCGAGGTCCTGGGGCTGCCGCCGCAAGACTTTCTCGACCGCACGCCGCCCGACCGACTCTCGCGGATATTCGTGCGACGCGGCCAGGGCGTCGGCAGCGGCGCCGGCGCGAGCAGCAGCACCTGGGGCATGGCGCTCGTGCCCGGAAAGCGCGCAAGCTGCGGTCCCGGCCAGCGGCCGCTGCGCGGAATCATCATGGCGGCTTTCGAAGCCCGAGCGCATGCCCGCGATGGTGGCGGCAAGCGCAGGTCAGCCCCCGCCACATCCGCCACATCCTCCGCCGCCACCGCTGCTGCTGCCGCTGCCGAGGCCCCAACTGCCGCCGCCGCCGCCGCCGCCGCTGCCACCGCCCATCTCGATCATGCAGGGCTCTCGGACACGGACACGGCAGACGCATCGTACACGGACCAGATCCGCTTCATCGACCTCGTCGAGCGCATGCTGCGGTTCGAGCCAGACCAGCGCATCAAGCCCGACGAGGCGCTCGAGCACCCGTTCTTCCAGGCCATGATCAACCGCGCAGTCAGCACCGACCTTGTGTGCGTCGACAACAACAGCCAAAACAACAACAACCAAAACAACAAGAACAACAATGAGATGGGATCTGATGCCACCGGCGGCGCCGACAGTCGAGGCAGCGCATGATCAGCTGCTTCGGGTGGTGAATGCTGCTGCTCTTGCTGCTTGTGTAGGCAACAATCGTTGTGCACAGAATAAAATTCTAATCGACTTCAGCGACTCATGCAACCCCCTCCCCTCCTTGCCTCCGCCTTCAGCAGGCTCGAGAAACCAGGTGTCCACCGTCGGCGGATTTATTGCCGAGAACGTTGCTCGCGGGCACGTTTAAAAGGAAGCGTGCGAGGCCGGGAACTTAAGCGCCTTCCACTTGGCCTCGTACTCGACCCACAGCGTCCAGCCCAGCTCGTTGAGCACAGCCGCGCGCATCTCGAGCGCCGCCTTCCAGGGACCCTTGGCAGACTCCTCGTTGGCAGCGTTCTTGGCCTCGCCAATGTACTTGTTGAGGTGCTTGAGCACGGTGCCGTAGTGTCCGCGCAGGCGGCCGCGCCAGGCCCACAGCAGCAGGTAGTGCCCGTCATTCGTCGGCGGGGCCGAGATCCACTGGGCGTGCTTGGCGAGCGCCGCGTCAAAGAGCGGCAGGATCTCCGCAGTGTCCGTGCCAGCCTTGACACCGGCGTCGTAGAGGTTGCGGTACGCAGTGGCCTTGCTGCGGTACGCGTACGCAACCAGCTCGCGCTGCGACTCCATCTCCTTCTTCTCGGCGCGCTGCTTCTCGCCGCCGAGGGCAACATCGTGCTGCACGCCAAAGTAGCGCGCAACCTGGCTCTCGTCAATGATGTGGAGGATCCTGTTGGCCGCCTCGACGATGCTCGCCGACAGCGTCTCGGCAACCGACTCGCCTGCGGGAGTCTTGTCGGCGCGGTCCATCAGCAGCTCGAGCTTCTGCTTGAGCAGAGGCAGGTGCGTCGGGTACTCGGCCTCGAGCTTTGCGAGCAGGTAGTCGCGCTCGGCGTCGCTCGTCAGCTTCTTGAGCCACGAGATCTCGAGATCGCGCACGGCCTCCTTGACCTGCACGCCCTCGGGCTTGGGCTCCTCCTTCTCGCCGGCAAGCGAGACCTCGGCGCTCGTGTCCTTCTTGGCCTCAGGAGGCACAATGTACGCGACGCCGTTGAGCGTGCCGTCTACCTTGGCCGACGTCACGTCCATCTTGCCGATCAGCAAGTCGCCCGGCTTGGCGTCCTTGGGCAGCGCGCTCGCGGCCGCGTCACCGATCCAGAACACGGTGCGCTGGCCGCGCGCGAGCGACTTGCGCTTGAACGTGCCCGCGCCGCCGCTGATGCAGTCAGCAAGCGTGGCGTAGAGCGGCAGCGACACCGACTTGGACACCGAGGCGTCGAGCACAAGCGGCATCGTCTGCAGTTTGTCGAGCACGTCGAGCGAGCGCGACACGACTTGGACGTGCACCGCATAGGTGCCCTCGGCGACTTTGACGGGCTTGGCGTAGATGTCGCGGAACATGACGGGCTTCTTGTTGGCATCAAAGATGTAGAGGCCAAAGTTCTCGATCGACGAGTCGTAGAGCATGTCGTTCATGCGAGGGAAGCGGGGCGTGATCGAGGTGCCTTCCTGGAGCTTGATCGGGAAGGTCAGGACGAGCTGGTGCAGCTGGCGCGAGTCCGGCAGCACGTCGCGCGACTTGAGAGGCGAGATGGTGGCGGATGCGGGACGAATCGTCTTGCGCAGCGTGTCGAGCGAGACGCTGGGCACGAGCTCCTCGTTGCGCACGGGGGCAGCGACATCAACGCGCGTGAAGCCGTGGCTGCCCGGGTTGATGTACTGCAGGTCGCCGCCGCTGCCCAGGGTGACGCTCGTGCCGGCGTTGGCCGTGCCCGAGAACGAGGCAAGGAGGCCGTGGAACTTGAGCTCGACAGACACCGTCGAGGGGTCCAGGCTCGACCAGAACTGGGCCAGGCAGACCTGCGATGATCGCGCCGCGTGCCCGGAATACAGTCAGCGCAACTGCAGCACGGATCTGGCACCTCGCTGTGCACAGAACCAGCGAGCCTCACTGACCTCGATCGTGGCGTTGGGCAGCACAGCAAAGTCCTTCTTGTAGACGGACTCTTCGCCAGCAACGCCCGAGCCTGGCGAGTTGAGCGAAAAGGCGAACTCGCGCTCAAGCTTGGCATAGCGCGTCTGCGGGTGCAGCTGCAGCATGTGCACGATGAAGCGGGCGGGCGTCTGGCGGCTCTCAGAGCGGACCGTGAGCTCGGCAAAGTTGGCGCCGAGGGGTACATGCACGAAGCGGCGGTGGATGTCGCCGGGGCCAAAGCGCAGCGACTCGTACTTGACGTAGCACGGAGCCTCCGAAGGAGCCGACGCGACCTGGTCCGGCTTGCACACCGTGATGGGGATCTTGAAGAGCGGGCCAATATCGGGGCGGTCCGAGTCGTGGCCCGTGATCGTGCCGTAGTGGAGACCCGGCTTGAGGTTGCTCGGGTCGACGAGGATGTTGAACGAGCGACCCGAGCTGTTGAAAAGCAGGAAGTCGGGCGTCGAGATCCAGCGCTCGGAGCTGCGCAGCACAACGCGGACCTCCATGGCAAGCTTGGCGTGGTTCTGCGACGGCTCGTCCTTGCGCGGGAAGATCGGGTTGACCTGGACGGTCAAGTGCTGGACCTCGCTGGTTTCGACGACGTCGCGCAGGTAGACGCCGCGCGCATTGTCGCGGTTGAGGACCGAGATCTGCCAATCGACGAACGCTGGTCAGGGGCCTGCGGCGGGATCGGCATGTTGAGTTGCAAGGCAGACTCACATCGTAGAACAGGCTCGAAGGGACGTATCCCTTGGCGGTCTCGGACAGGAACTTCCAGGCCTTCTCGACCTGCACGAAGCGGATGTCGAAGGGGTCGCCAATGCTCTTGCCGGTGGCCTGGATGGCGGCCTTGACCAGGTAAGGCGAGTACGGGATGCTGGAGGCCTTGAGGGCCGAGACGAGCAGGGCGAGACAGCCGCAGCAGTTGGGGCTGGACATGGAGGTTCCGTTCATGAGCTGCGATCGCTGGATGGTGTACTGGGGTACGCTGGTGATGGCGGCACCCGGGGCGAAGATGTCGACGCCGAGGTCGCCGTCGAGGGTCGGGCCGCGCGAGGACCACGTGTACGGGCGCTCCTGGACCTTGTCGAGCATTGCGTACTCTGCGTCCATCATGGAGTGGCTGACGTAGGCACCGACGCCAATGACGGCACTGGCGGTGCCTCCCGGAGCGCCGACAGTCGTGAGGGCGGGGCCCTCGTTGCCGCCCGAGGCGACGACGATGCAGCCCTTCTTGTTGATGACGTCGTCCTTGAGCAGCTCAATGAAGCGGCCGACGTTGGGGATGGCGGCGGCCTCGCCGTACGAGATGTTAGCGAGGTCGATGTTGAGGCGGGCAAGCTCGATGGCCGCGCGGGTCAGGCCGGCACCGGTCTCCATGGAGCCGAGACGGGTGTCGCCGATCTTGAGCGAGACAATCTGTGCGCCGGGGGCGACGCCGTTGAGCTGGGGGTCCTCTGGATAGTGGGCTGCGGTGATGGCAGCGACGTGGGTGCCGTGCGAGCCCGCGAGGGTCACGATGCTGAGCATCTCGCCGTCGTCATAGATGTTGACCGAGTAGTTGAGCATCGAGTCGTCGCCGAGGCGCAGGAACTGGTGCTCCTCCGAGTAAGAGGCGAGGGGAGTGGCGGCGGTCAGGTCGCCGGTCTCTGAGAAGTCGATGGCGGCGCGCCAGGTGTTGCCATCGTGGAACACGACGCAGTCCTGGAGAGAGGGTCAGCGCGGCGAGGCAGCGGGCGATGGGTGGTCTGGAGCGCGCGACGCACAGCAATGATGCCCGGATCCTCGTAGTTCTTGAACATGTCCTTGAGGGCGTCGAGGCGGTCCTTTCGGTCCGCCTTGGCGAGGACGGCGTCGTCGGACTTGTCTGCACTGGCGTCGAGAGCAAGCGCATCTGTCTCTGCCTCTGTGACGAGGGCGTGCTGGGCGATGGCGAGCTTCTCCTTGCGCTCCTTGTAGCCGGGAGATGGGTTGCGGGATGAGGAGAGCGAGTCGGGGGTGAGCTGCCGCACGGGGAGTCCCAGGCAAGGGGGGGGGCGTGGCACACGGCAGCGAGAGGCGCAGCGCCAAGGCACCTTTTGCAGGCGAGCGACGAGGGTCGCTGGGAACAGGTATGCCGAGTGCTTGATACCGAGGCGGAACTTGTTGGACGGGCACGGCCAGTTGCCGAGGGTCAGGGTGCGGCCAGAAAGGCCCTTGAGGGTCCTGACGGAGGTGCCGTCGGCGGCAGTGTGGACTGTGGGCTCGACGACGACGGTGCAGGGCACATCGCCGGACCTTGGACGCGGGTCAGCAGCCGCGGGCGGCCGGCGTGGTTGGTGCGGCCAGTGCGGCGGATGCGGTCTGTGCAGTGGGCATGGCAGCGACGCACCCGGTGCAGTCGATAAGGGCGGCGATCTTGGGCAGGCCGTGGGTGGTGACCTGCATGCCCGGGGCGCCGGGGTCGACTCCTGGCAGATCGCGGGCGGTCAGGCGACCAGCCGACAGGGGCGGCACGCAGCGCGCACGGGGCGAGTGGGGCGGAGGGCCGCGGGCGGGCTCGCACGCCGGCGGTGCACAACGGGGAGCAGTGAGCGGGCAGCAGGCGGCGGGCTCACCGGTGTCGAGGATGGCGACGGTGGTGCCGCGGCCGTCCCACTCTGGGTTGGCGGCGACGAAGCGTGCGGCCTCGGTCTCCTGCGAGCGCGGTTGGGCGAGAGGGGGGGGG
>JADGIZ010000070.1:0-30747 GCA_027604665.1 Polyrhizophydium stewartii | reverse complement strand
TTTTATTTAAAATAACAAAAAACAATATTTTTGTTTTTGTTTTTTTTTAATCTGGGCCGGGGGGGGGGGGGGGGGCGCCCGGGCGGGGCCCGGGGGGGGGGGGGGGGGCCGGCGGCCCCCCCCCCCCCCCCCGCCCCGCCCCGCGCGCCCCGGCCGGGGGCGACGGTGGCAGAGGCAGCGCAAAGGCAGCTGCGCAGCGCACCCCTGAGCCAGGCACAAGCGCTCTCGGCTCGCGGTGGGGTGGCCATGGCCCGGCGCCTGACGCCCGCACGGTTGGGCGGACGAGGATCAGCAGCCCCACTCCGGGCCGCCCGTGCACGATGCGCGGGCGTCCTGGCGTTGCGAGCATGGCGCCGTGGAGGTCACGAATACGGCGCTGGCAGCGGCACCAGCGGCCGCCGCAGCAGCAGACGCGGCAACATCAGCATCGGCACCGGCATCGGCACGTACTTGTCAGCGGCGGCCATGATTGCGGTGCTTGCGTTTGTTAGTGCTCGGTGTCACTGAGGGAAGAAAAAAAAAAGTTGGCGGTCGTCTTGGGCGGCGCGTCAGCCGGCGCCCATCGGCTGCTGTTGCGCGGGCCTGGTCGCTGCACAACAGCCGTTGGGCGCATGCTGCGCCACACGGCGTCGCGTTGAGCCAGCTTGCCCTGCGCTCCGACACCAAGATTCATGGACGCAGCTGCCTGCCCCGGCGCAGCCGCCCAGCCCGGGCGCACGCCGGAGCGGTCCGCGCGCACGCCGGAGCAGCTCGCTGCTCTCCCTATAGACGCCCCGGCAGACCATCGCACGCGGCTGCTTGCCTGGCGAGAGGACGTCTCGGCCCACCACAGCCAACTTGCTGGCGATCTCCAGCCAGCCGGCGTTGGGATTGCCCCAGACAACACCGCCACCTTCGCGCGCAACAACAACGAAAGCTCCCCGTGCGAGGCCGACGGCGTCAACGCAGACGATGCCGCCGCATATGACATCCTGGCGGTCGCAGAAGGCGATGATGTGCTTGCAGAGGACACGGCGGGGGCCAACGGTGCCCCTGGTGTTGATATGCAGCACGATATTCTTCTCGTGAGCCAGGAGCCCCAAGCGCTGCTCCAGAACCTCGCATTCAACGATCCTGTCGAGATTGCAGATGAAGACTGGGACGAGATAAAAGCAAGCCTGGCCGAGAGTTTTGCTTTGGCCTCCGACGACGAGGGCCAACCTGCAACGCATGCTGCATGCCTGCGCTCGGGGCAGCACAGAGAGCGTTTGCCCGACACGCACCGCGAGCCAAATGCAGCCTCGATTGACATTGATAGTGGGGAATCCGTTTTTAGTACCAGCGAAGCGACACCTGACTGTGCTCGTGTGAGCAGAAGCAGCAGCGATCCAAATCTCGCAACCGGCCCCGCTCGACCAGAGTCGGACGTCGAGCAGGGCTCATTGCCAGAGGCAGAAGGACGTCTGGCTTACGCGGCCCGCCATTCAGCTAGGCGCTCGCCACAATCACCCCCAGCGAGTGTGCCGAAGCACAGTGCCATGTACAAATTCGCAGGCGCTCCATCGCAAGCGCTCGGCTTGGTTGCGACAGCCCCATCGACACCTCAGATCCGAGCTGGCGCGCACCAAGCTGCATCTGCGCACGAGCACAAGCCCTGCGGCTTGCTTCGAACCCATAATCCGCGCCAACTTCCATCCGCATGCCCACCTTGCTCGGAGCAGCATGACGTCCACGCAGAGCCACCAGACGCACTCTTTGTCTCGGAGTCGCCCACGGAGGCTGCACAGAGTCCCGCGTCTGCCTCTGCACCATGCTCCTGCAGCAGCATCACAACGGCAAGCAAGAATCTGGCGATTCCGCAGTCTCCCTCATCGCACTCGAGTGTTATTTTCTTTGGGCGCAGATACCTGCAGAGCCCGGTTCCAAGCTCGAATGCATCGGCCGTCGCATCCGAAAGCGACAATGAGGGCTTCGACGATATCGACTTTCCACTGCAGTCGCAACATCTGGTTCTGCGAACAGCAAAACACGAAGATGCGGGATCAATTGACATGTTTGATGAGCTGCCTTTGGTAGACTCGGCGTCGGTGAGCCCTAAAACTGCATTCGCGGGTTCGAGAGAACAACCGTCACAAATTTGCGCGCAGGCATCCTCGTGCAAGAGCGGCGGCCTTCATAATCGACACGACCCACTTGGCGATATCTCTGCCGTCGATACGCAGCGAGCCAGGCCGTCCGACCCAGCTGTTGTGCGCGATGAGTGCGGGTTAACGCTGGAGCGCACACAAAATGCCAGTATACAAGCAATAGTAGATCCTGCTTGTGGTACTCCAGCCCGCAGCACGTCGCGTCATGTTGCTCAAGGCCCGATTCCGCGCCATCCGGCATCAACTGCCCGTACTGAACGAGGCATCGGTCGAGCTATCGCCAGCACATTTGACGACGACCATCTTTTCTGCGATCCTGACTCGGGGCTGGACCTGTCCGGCGGCGGTGCGGATCTGTTTGTGTCAAGACTGCGCGCGCGTCTGGCCTCGACTGTAGCGTCGCCACAGACACGGTCCGTGGCAGCCGAAGGAGCGACCTTGGAAATGCCGCAGCGCCCGAGTCCGACAGCAGATGCGCTACATTGTAAAGAGAAGCGCCAGCTGCAGCACACTGAGCACCAACGACAGGCATCGCCAGTGCCGAGTGCCGTCGGGTCGCAGGGACGCCCCGAGTACACCAAGAATCCAACCTTGAGCTCGCGGACGAGGAGCGCGAGGCCCTCGCCTGGAAGTCCTACCCGCGCATCGTCTCTCTCCAGCGAGGCTGCGCATGCTTTCATTGGCCGAGTCACTCACATCCAGAGCTATTCACAGCAGCACCAGCCGCATCTTCCCACTCAGGGACGCTCTGTTTCGATTGGCGCCTCTCAGCGCCCAGCCGTGAGTCAGCCGACGCCAAGCCGCCCACAGTCGTCGTCTGCGCTTGCGATGCGCAAATCAACGGGCTCAGTCGGACATGGCGCAACCGCTGGCGCCAAATCCGTCACAGCCAAACGCGCATCTGATATGACCGGTGCTGCTTCAGGAGCCGCAAAAAAGGCCGCATTTGCTTCTACTAGACCAACTCCGCATACTATAGGGACTGCATGCGCCGCCACTCCGTCGTCGTCCTGGGTTTCAGTTCGGGCCGCGACAGTCGCCGCGCCGCAATCCGCTTCGGCCCCATCCGACTTCCGGCTGCTTCGCAAGCCGCGCGCCGCTGGTCATGAAGGCGACGGAAGCGAGCTTGACAGCTTGGAGGACGTCTTTGTTGAGTCGGACGCCGCAACGTTCACTCCGCAGTCGATGCGCTGCACGCATCCGACATCCGCCACGGCATCGAGACACAAAAAGACTGGATCCACCTCGAGCGTGCGCTCTGTACCCATGGCAGCAAAAAGCCAGTCGGCATCGCATGCTTCGCAAAATTCCTCAAGCGCAGCCGGCATCACGAACGTCAGCGGCCTGCCAAGCTCCCACAGCCATCATTGGCTGGGAGCATCTGCTTCAACTGCGCAGTCATCGCACTCATCTTCGCCTCTCCCGTCTCAAAGCGCGGCAACATCCTGCGCGTCGCGAGGCGAGGCGGCAAGCATGACGCATCGACCACTTGGAGCCTCATCTTCCAGCAATATCGATATTCACTCGAACGGTTTGCGTACATTGTCGACGCGCACCGGTCCGCATCGCGTCGCATTTGGCCGCACGCTGGGATCACTTGGTGAGCTCTGCCAGCGATATTGGCCTTGAAAGTGTTTGAAAGCTGAGAACGGCACAACCGCAGAGGACCGAGATGGTCTGGCACGATCGACTGGCGTCATGGGAATAGCCGGTATTCCCTCGCATTACCGCCCCGCCACAAAGGCATCCAGCACCGCCTCGCACAAGAAGGTAACCCAATCGCTATCTCCAGAGTGCTCATTAGCGAAGCTCATGTTCTTACATTTTGGATGCTCGTTCGTTTGCTGCGGAAGCCCAAGCGCGAGCCCCGTAAACCCACGCTCATCAGGAATAGCAACGAGCCTAATGCGATCAAAGTTGTAGGTGACATGGTTTACAATCCAGTGCTGCAGGTCTGGGAGGGCAACGAGGGTGTTCTCTCCGACTTTGATAAGGCCATGACCACGCCACAGCGTCCGGCGCTCATCAAAAACACGCCGGCCAGCAAGTTGCCAGAGCAAGTTGGCTGCATGGTCTTTGACCCCGAAAAGATGTGCTGGATCGGCAACGAAGAAGACGCAGATATTTTCGCCGAGATTGATATTGATACGACCCCGGCGAACGCGCAACGTGAGTTTTGCAGCTTTCAAACTGCGAGCAAAGAGTCCGCTTCGTTAACTTGCTCCCGCCTCCCACACAGCGCCAACGATTGCGTTCGTGTTCTCAAAGGCTGCCAAGGAAGGCCTCTACATTTCGGAAGCCTCGCACAAGCTGTTCATGGGCCGTTGGTATCCGCGCGTCGTACAGGACAGCAGGATGGTCATGCGTGATATGTCGAAAACGCATCTTTATGATATTCGGGCTGTAAGTTGCCAACGCGCTTCGTTCTGAGTCAGTGACAAAGTGGCTGATGCACCCGATTGCAGATTCTTGAGGCTGCTTAAGAGCATGTCACCGGTAGGCGCAGATCGCCGCAAGGTTTGCGTCATGGGCACGAAATAAGCGCATGGCGCATCATCAAAAAGCATCGCAAAAAATGGCTTGCGCAACAGGGTTTGTTATTTAGTTCAATTGGCTGCCCCGATGCGAAGGAGACGCAATGGCGCACGCCCTTGCACCAGCGCTGAGCGCGTCATCTCCTGCCGCATGCGCAAGCCCAACCACTCAGAAATCGTCCTCAATCTCCTCCTCCTCTTCGTCCCAATGCTTTGGCGTCTTCATGCCGTAGTCCGATGCAACCCACGAGACGGCAGAGTCGTCAGCCTTGCGCTGACTGTCCGCCTTACGAGACGCCTTTTGAGTTCCTGACTGCGAGGCATCGGTCGGCTTGTCGGGCTTTGCATGTTTTACGCTATCGGAAACGCTCTTTTTCTTGGGGCCCTCATCCTTGAGCGCCTTAAGGAACGTCTGCTTGGACACAGAGGCAACTAAGTCGGGCTTGTGAGTTTCTTTGGCTGCACACGTGCTTTGCCATTGACGCATCGCCGCTCACCTTCACTCGTGTGCTTCTGTACCCCGTCGGATTGCAATGCATCCGCGTCCTTTTGCGCCATCCGAATTGCGTTGAACAGTTGCACGACTGCAAGTCGCCGTAAGCATCCCGGTACTGCCCACGAGCGCGGAGCAGCATATCCCACCTCCACGCGTGGCAATCTTGCGCAGCTTCTTCTCGTAGTCGGTTGTAGTGTGGTCCGGGATCACGTGGCTCAAATCTACCTTTGTTTTGCGCTCAGCCGCGAGTATCCTTCTCGCCTTGGCATCGAGCTTTGCTTCGTCGATGGCGGCCTCGAAATGGCGTTTCTTGGACAGAATTGGCCTCTGCGCATGCTACTTGTCAGTGTTTGAGTCAAGCCGGCAACGCACGGCGCTGAAATTGGCGACGCTGCGTCTCCGAAATTCGCTCGCCGATGTTCAACTTACGGAGTCGTCAGCGACGGTCGTCGCCTTGCGCCTTGTCTCGGTACCTGCCAGCTCAGCAGATGCTGGCTGAGCAGACTCCATTGCTGGGGCCTTTCCCAGCAGCTTCGAGATCGTGGACGCCAGCTTGGCCGCCCCTGCAGCCGCGCGCGCCTCAAGTGCTGCTGCTTTCCGAGCTTCCGCAGATATCCTTGGTCAGCGCAGGCGCAGCGCATGTCACCAGAGGCTCGAGGCCTCACCGCGCTTTGCGGCTGTTGCGTCCTCGTCGTCCGCAGCGTCATTGTCGCCGTCACCGAGGTCGTAGTTGCTGTCGCCGTCTGCCGACCCATCCTCCCCTTCCTGGCCTGCTCTATTTGAGCGTCTTCCTCGGCTGTCGCCGCCAGCGTCATGCTCGTCGTCGTCTTCGCCGCCTGCGCCGTCGTCGCCCTCGTCAAGGTCCGACAGTCGCACATCGTCCAGCTCTTCGACTGCCGCATCCGAAAGAGCCTCGCCGCGCTCGTCTTCATCCGACGACGAAGAAGAAGAGTGGTATGCCTCTGCCGCTTTGCGCGTCGCGACCTTTCCGGGCTTGAATCGCTTCTTGGACACCTTGAGCCTCTTGGATGGCGGCATGTCAGTGTCTGTCGCCAAGAAGGCTCTCGCAAAAAAAAAATTTAATCGCATCGGACGGTAATCGGCCTCAGGTGCCCGATCAACACACAGAAGCTCACCATTGCCAAATTTAAAAACTGTGAATGGTGCGGATTCGCACCCGTGGTTTCCTTGCAGATGCAAAGGAGCGTGCAGCAGTGGCTGCGCATCATACTTGAGAGTGTTGTTGTTGAGGCCGCGAGTACGGCGGGCCATCTTCCCTGAGGGTCATGCCTTGTGCATCAACTTTCAGAGGCTGGCGCAAGTAGAACATGGCGCGCAAGTGCATGTCGATGCACGCGTTCTTGTCGCAGCGCCAGATGGTGTCGCAATTGCCGCAGTGGCGAAGGCCCCAAGGCATGAGCAGGTTCTTGGCGTGGTAGTTTCGGGCAACCATGAGATCGGCGCCTTCACACCAAGGCTTGACTGACATAGGCGGCGGCCGAGACAGCTTGCGGTTGCCAGAGCGAGGTGCCTCTTGCGGTTGGTCTGCTGGTGGGCTATATTGGCACCACCGCCGGGAGCATGAGAAGCAGCTAGTGTCAGTCGCATAGATGGCGCGAGAAGGCGATGCGACACCGACCGTTGGATCCATTGCCGTCCATGGGTGCGGGTGCAGAGGCACCAGAGGCGGCTTGGGCGGCATCTGCATGTGCACCAGGCGTGTCAGCACGAGAGGCAGAAGAGGCAATGCGATGCGATAACATCACCTTGTGCAGCAGCCTGCAAGGCAGCAGTGAGAGCCGCCTCCAGGCGAGCTGCGACTTTGGACGTGGCCTCACTCCAGGCGAACTTGATGGCCATGTCCGCCTCGTCCTGCGTGATCGGCAGGGGCCGCAGTGAGATGCTGAGAGGGACGGCCTGCTGATTATCCGGCTGGATGTGCTTGCGGGCGAGCTTGACCAGTAAATGGGCCTTGCGCTTGATCTGCCTGTCTTGCTTGCTCCGTGCCCGGACCTTGAGCTCGTCCTCGGTCGGCGGCAGCTGCTTGTGCAGCACCGCCTGCTGCATCTCCTTGCCGCACTTGGAGCAACACTTGCTCGTCCTGTGCTCCTTGACCGAGCAGACCCTCTCGCCCTGCCGCCGGAGAGCATTGAACAGCGGTGTGGCCGTGGGCATCGTAGTATGGCCGCGCGAGTTGTGTTTGAAATCGCCGTCGTCAAAGACAAAGAGAATGCGCGAGGTTGGCTGCACAAGTGGGCAGTCAGCACGCATGCTGCACACAAGCGCCACATGCACGCAACTCACTGGACCATCCTTGGTCTTGCGCGCGTTTTTGAGGCTCCATGCCGGCCGCTGCCGCTCGATCGAGTTGTAGATCCGGTCTTGGACACGCGGCCCCCTCGACCCCCCCCCATGTAGTATTCCCGATTACCGCTGACTGCTAACGTCCTACGGGCGAATCTTCGAATTTCATTCTTGCATCTTAACCTTCGGCCGAAAAAAGCAAATCTGGCGCATGATTTCACACTGATAGAATTTAGTCGAGATTCAGGCCGCGAGCCTTCTTGGAGTGGCCAGTGCGGATCCGGCGGCTGGAAAACTCGTCCGCCCTGCGCTTTCGGCTGTTGCGCTTCGCCAAGTTTTTCTGCGTGCGCCGTTTGGCCGACGCAGCAGGGTCCGCGACGGCCAGAATCGAACGTTGGACGCGGCGCTCCTGGCGCACCGCAAGCACCTGCTGATGCACCTTGGTGTAAATATCCAGATACTCGGCTTTGCCGAGTTGGGTCTCAAACATAGCCATGACTTCAAGCGCAAGCTGCTTGAGCTCGTCTGCACGCATTGAAGTCCATCGTGTCAGCATGTGGCGCACAAAGGCTGTTGGATCGGCATCCCGCACCTGCAACAGGGCCCTTTGCCGTCTCGTCCTTTGCGACACGGTACAGTGCGCCGACCATGGAAAGGTAGTACGGTCGCCGCGCCGCTTTCGGGATCGATGGAGATATTGCAGCAAACCACTGGAACACGCTGCGGCGCTGTAAAACACAGCAACGCAAAGGCGTCAGGATTGGGCATTTACAGAGCCGCGCAGCACAGCCAACTCACCAAAACGGGTCCTCGCCGCTTGCCTGTCTCGACGCGCGCCAGGTATGCGAGCCGATGCGTAAGCCACAGGAGCGTAGATCTCTGCTGGGGCTGCGCCTCGCCGTCGGTGCCCTCGCCTAGCACGTCATCAGCTTCAGCGCCATTGTTGTTGTCGACGTCTGGGTCGTCCGAATCAGAGGCGCCATCCTGCGACGGTGCCGCCTCGGTCTCTAGGCGCGAGGCGAGGCAGCGTCCCAGATAAACAAGGTTTTTGACAGCCTGCTTGGCAAGATCATCGGTAGTCAGATCCGAGTCGAGTTGGCTGCAGCATCGGCCTGCAATTCGGCGAATATCGGCATCGGTTGCAACGAGGGGGTGTGGCTTGCCCGCGCCAGCTGCTCCGCGGGGGCAGCGCGTTTCCGGATCAATGCGCGAGAACACCAGGCCAACAAGCTTGGCGGCTTGACTGCGGATCCACTGATGCGGGTGCACGAGCAGCTGACTGACCCGCTCCCAGATGCAAACGCGCGCACCACCGCTGTCCTCGCCGGCGCCGCTCTCTTCGTTATCGTCATCCTCGTCATCCGGTCTCGACGCCCATGCGCGCGGCTCAACAACAACGACCCCCGGGAGCACCGACACAATCTGGGTCAGGGTGTTGAGAGAGTAGTAGCCCAGTTCCCATTGCTTGAGACCATGCGGTGCGTCGCCATCTTCGCCCTGAGCGGCGTCCGCTGTATCGACGCCGAGCTCGTCCGCATTGGCCTCCATGCGCTCGTGCAGCTCGCCAACCACAGACACAAGCGAGGCCTCGAGGTGCGGCATGAAAGCTTGCACCCACTTGGCCGCGCGGTCGCCAAAAGCCTGTAAAACAAGCCCAAACGCCTGCGCAGCCGTCCTCCTCATGCGCAGCTCTTTGTGCGCAAACCACCTCTCCGTAAGGCCAATGAGCTTCTCCGCACCGCCGACATCGAGGCGCTTGAGTAGAGCGCAAACCAGCATGCCGGCCATCTTGCGGCAAGTGGCCGACAGGTCATTGACCATCGACAGCACCAAAGCGGCAAAAAGGATCTGCGCATACTCGGCGAGGATCTCATCCGAAAACTTGGCGATCGCCGTGTTGAGCACCTCGAGAATCGACGATCGACCCGACTCGTGCTCATACTCGAGATTCTTGATCATATACGTCATCTGCTTGCGAAAGCGCAAGTGGCCGTGGGGGTAGTCAAGCAGGAACTGCATATAGGCCTGGCGCGCAAGCTCGCGCACTTGGCTGCTCTGGCTCGTGACAAGCAGGCGCACGATCACGTCCATCAGATCATACACCTCCTTGGCCACGTATTTTCGGCCCAGAATCGCGCGAATCAGCGTAAATGTCGTCGTCTGGCGGTCCGGCACCTCGAGATCCGGCTGCACAATGGCTGCGAGCGTGACAATCTGCTTCTCGGTCACAGGCACGTCAGGGCAGTCTCGCAGAATGATGGTCAGGACGCGGAAGCACGCCTGCACAAGCTCCGATGCCGTCGACGTCGACTTTGCAATCAGCTGGAAGACGCGCTTGACGTAGACCGGCCGAGCGTCTTGCAAAGACGGCAGCGGCGCTCGCAGCAGCAGCGCAATCACGCGGAGGGCAAGAACTGTTATGGCCGCGTGCTTGGAATACAAGGATGTACCCATGGCGTCCACGAGAGGGTCCAGCATTTGGAGGTGCTCCTTGTCGCGCAGATCGATGCGCTCACGTCGGAGCGCGGCCAGCAGAAGCGAGAGCCCAAACTCAACAAAGAGGTGCGCGTTGGCCTGGAAGTATCTGAGCGGCTCGGCCGTGTCAGTGCGCTTCATCTGAACCAAGAACGTGCGCTCGGCGTTGCTTTGCTTGGCTTTGTCGGTCTTGTCGGGCTGCACAAGAGCCATGTTCTCGGTGACGAGGCTGTGGACAAACTTCATAAAGTCGACCATGCTCACGCCCGCGTTGGCGTTGAGACCGACGGCGATGCGGCGGAAGATCTCCTCGATCTGGCGGATCGTCTTAACGTTCGCCGTTTCGAGCATAATCTCCTTGAGTGGCAGCAGCAGCACGCCGATTTTGCCGAGCGAAACGACGCGCGCAGTCAGCTCGAGCGTGTCAAACGATTTGGATGTCTTGATCTCGCGCATCTTGCCGCGAAGCTCGTCGACCTCGCGCTCCTTGCCCGTCTCGCCAAAGATGTCCTGCACCGCAACACCCATGATCATCTTGACAGACGCGTCAATCGAGCCCGGCTCAATAGTCGGCACCAGCGCAGCAACAACCGCATGCAGCGTGTATCCGAGGACGTGCAGCTGATAGCCGCGCGTCAATGCCGAGCACAGCTCTTTGACAACGTACGACAGATATGCAGGCCCGAGCATGACGGAAATCTTGGCAAGCGTGTCGCGCGTTGCGTCGCGGGTGCTCTGCAGATGCGACTTCATGATGTTGCAAAGCGAGAGCAGCAGCTTTGGCAGGTGCAGATCCATGGCTGAGGGCGGAAACAGCTTGAGCATCTTCGTGACGGGGATGGCCAGGGGAATGCGCACGGGTACAAGCTCGTCGTCCTTTACCGCAATCAAGCGATGCAGGCCCGGAAGGAGGCGGTTGACGACGGTGTCCAGAATGCGCCTTGACTGCGAGCGCGGCTGTGCGGGAACCTCGCCCGCACGGGTGACGTCAGCACCGTTGAGAACAGGGGTGTCCACGAGCATGTCGCTTGCGTCGGCGGCGACTGCCTCTGGCCGAGCAGCCGCGCGAGGAACTGAGGCCACATCTCGAGTGCGATCAGGTCTGGAACCGTTGGACTCGGGCGCCTTGGTCCCTGGCATAGTCTGATCCTCCGCTTGGCCGTTGCCGTTGTCGCTATTGTTGTCGTCGTCGTCGTCGTCTTCGTCCTCATCGTCATCATCGCGGATAACTTTGTCCTCTGCGGTCGCATCAGGCGACCCAATCGCCATTGACCGAGCCCCATCAACATCCATGGGTACCGCTTCCTTGAGCGCCTGGGCAGCAAGCTCGTCCTCGCCGTTCAGATCAAAGTGGAAGCGATCCAGGATATGGACGAGGGAGCGAACGAGTATCCTTTCGAGCTCCGGGCGACGCGGAATCAGGTTCAGGAAGCGCTTTGCGAGCGAAAAGTAGTGCGACCAGCTGAGCGCTCCGGCGCAGGAGCCAAGCGCGCCTATGGCATCGTTGATGATGGCGTGGTCTTGGACGCGGTCGGACTCGAAGATAAAGTGGCTAACAAGGGGCACAAAGATGTTGACGACGTTGTTGGACCTGAGGCAGCCCTTGTCGCAAATCTCGGACAGGCGGCGGAGCGCACGCTGGCGCCGATGCACCTGCAGGTGGAATATGTTCGAGAAAAAGCTGGCTTCGTCGTCGCCTTCCGCAAGCAGCACAACCATATCCTGGAATTGCTGCAGACTGGGGAATGTCTGAACAAGCAGGCCCAGCATTGTCGTGAACTCGGCGCGCACGGGCATGGCCGAGTGGCGGATCCCGATCTTGATGCTTGGAAGCACAAACTGCAGGGCCAGGTCCATGTGCGTGGGCTCGCGCGGAGCTATGGCTGCGTTTGCGGGCTTATTAGAGTCCCCCATCGCGGCGGCCGTCCCCTGGGATGCCGAGCCACCATCGAAGAGCTCTCCGGTACGCACAATGAAGCGCTGCACGCCGTACGCTGCGCTAGTGCGAATGGCATACTCGTCTTGCTCCTGCGTGAAGAAAACGAGGTTGCCCAGGATCGGACGCCACTGCGCAGGAGTGAGCGACAAGTAGAGAGACTCGTTGATGCGCGAAAAGGCGCCAAAACGTCGGTCAAAGTCGGGCTCGTCCATGCGCCTGGCGGAAAAGGCGTTCATGTCGTCGAGGAGATCCGCGACAGGCACCAAGGCGTCGACGTCAAACTGCGCGAGCTGGCGGAACACAAACAAGAGCTTGACGCGCGCCACGCGAGTCGAAAGTGTCGCAAACAGAGAGCACACAACGTTGAAGTGCGGCGATCTATCGATGCGTCCCGTGCGCAGGGGTGGCAGCATGGGCACAAAATGGCCAAAAATCTCCAGCAGGTCGACCTTGGTGGCTTCGGGAACCGAGCGGTTCGGCCGGCGCAAGAGCGGCAGCAAAATCGCAACAAGAGTCTCGGCGTTGTCGGCGGCGGTGACGAAGCTCGAGAGACCCGAGAGCACGCGAATGATCCGCATGGTGATGCCATCGCCGGCGAGGCGAGCGCGCTGGCCTACGCCCTCGAGGTGCTGCGCCAAAGCGCGCTCGAGCTGAGAGAGAAGCAGCGTCATGTGTGGCAGCAGCGTCGACTGCATGACGTTTGAGTCAGGGTGCGCGGCATGGAGTTCTTGGATTGACTCGATCATCTCAATGACGACCAAAACGACCTTGTCGTGCACCTTTTTGGCCGAGAGCAGCGACAGTACGGCCGGCAGGAGCTGAGCGTTTTGTGTGACAAGGAAGGGCAGATACGCAAGGCTCTTGGACCACGCGACGACCATCTCGACAAGAGCACTTGGGGCCTGCGTGTTCTCGATCGCGAGACGAGGAACGCGGTACGAGACAAACGACGAGAACAACGCGGGAATATACGGCGCAAAGTCAAACTCCACAGCAATCGAGAAGAGCTGCGTGAGGCGACGCAGTGCGCCTGTGCGCACGGCGCGTATCTGGGAAATGCCAGCGTTCGAGACACCTGCGTCAGAAGCAGCGATTTCGGCATCATCTTCTGCGTCGGCGCCGGCAGTGGCGTCGGCATCAACATCGTCTGCTCCGTTGTCATCTGCCATGAGTATGTCGGTTTCTTGGCCGGTGCGGACAAGGGCCTTGCGCGTCGCGTCTTCGGAAAAGTGCAAGAGATAGAGCACGGTCTTGAGCACCGAGGGAAGATACGGCGCGACAAGCGAGCGAAGCTGCTTGATAAAGTCCTCGAGCACGGTGAGGAAACCAATCTGCTTCTTGATCGGCCCAAGCGCCGAGGCGGGCAGATCTGTGTTGATCGCAAACTCGGCCAGCGCGTGCCCGGAACCCGGCCCAGGCTGTTCGAGGATGCCCTGGAACGGCTCGAGCATAAGATCCACCATGTACTGCCGCTCGTGCACATCCAAGCCTGCGAGGAAAGCAAAGATGGCAACCCGCCGAGCACGAACGCCTGTCTTGGACGCGCTGCGGCCGCGTCGGCTGACGAGCTTTCCGTACAGGATGCGCACGACGACTTTCATGATAGCAGGTAGGTCTTGGCGCTTGACTCGCGACCTCAAATCGTGAATATCTAACGTCGTGAGATGGTCGCGGAACTTGTCGTCCTGCGCCAGATTCCGGAGATGCTCGGCATACGCTGCCACACCGGGCTCGTTCCAAGCGATCACGCAGTCGAGCGAGCGCTGCTGAATCTTGGCGTCGCCTTTGGCAAGCAGCTGGCTCAGCACCGAGTACAGTTCAGCTGCTCCATGCAGCCTCGACGGACTGTTGAGCTTGGCAAACACGTCGAGAAAAGCGAGGATCTTGGTGCGAGCGTGGCGAGTACCCGTTTGCTCCTGCGCAGTCACCGCCAGGGCCGCGTCCATGGCCTTTCCGGCAGGAGTCTCTGGCGCGGCGGCGTCAAACTCGGCATGGAATATGGCCAGGAAGACAGGCACAATATCCTTGGAATAACGGTCGACGACGCCGGGCAACTCGGCGAGGGTCCGGATCAAAAGACAGTAAATGTTGACGGTGTCGATGCGCTCGAGATCCGGCTGCGTGGCCTCGATGAATATGGCCAGGCAGGATGCATGCGTCTGGCGCAGGCGGCGGACGGACAGCGCCCAAGATGCGTAAAACTCGTTCAAAGTCGTGCACTCGAACGACACACGCGCCGACCCACGCGACGCGGCTCCTTTGGCTGTTCCCGCAGCCCTGAGCTTGCCGGCTTTGGCGCCGGTACTGCTGTCGATGCCTCTGGCAGCCGCATCGTCGCCGTCGCCGTCTTCGTCGCCATCATCGTCGTCGCCGTCGCCTCTGCCGTCACCAACGCTGGCACCGTGATCCGATACCCCGGTGCCCGGGTCGAGCTCAATGCGCATGTTGTACGCCGGCTGCCCTGGCTCGTGGGGTTCGTTGGAGCGCACGAGCGAGAAGACCTCTAAGAATATGGCCCAGAACTCCGGTATGTTGGTCTTGGCGGCAATGACAAGGCTCTTTGTCACCTCGGGCCACAACGGGCTGAAGTTGACAGACAGCAGAGCGCAGAGGTAGCGCATTACCACGCCGTCGTAAAGCGCAGGCATAGCCTTGGATTCCACATGGCTGTCGATGCGGCGAAGCAGGATCGTCATTTCGCGCGCAGTCGCAACGCTGCGCGGCGTGCGCTCGATATCCAGACAGAGTCGGAAAAGTGGGCAAGGTCCATGGAGCGGGCTGTCCTTGATGGGTCTCATGTGCGGCTGGGCAAATGCAGCAAGGATGCGCAAAGTGTGGAGCCGCACTGGCCCGATCAAAGACCCGACGCTTGGCAGAAGAATCGCCGCGACAGAGGTGAGTGCGTCGGCTGTCAGGTGCGAGTCCTTGGACTCGAACGGGTCCTGTGCCAAAGCCTCAACGTAGTCGGCTATGCCGGCGAGAAGAGCCCGATTCGAACCCGCAGCAGGTAGCGCCATCTTGACGACTAGATCCCACATGTCGGCTAGTCCGTTTTTCAGCTTGGACAAGCGCGTGCTCAGTGTTGACAACGCTGCGCCGGCGATCGATCGAAGCACCTCGGCAGCGCTGCCTTCAAGCTTGCTGGCGGGAGCAAGTGTAAGCGTGTCCTGGCCGGCTTGCTTGAGCGCAATCTTGACGAGCGACCGCAGCACACCAGACAGGCGAGCCTCTGGAAGCGAGAGCCGCGAGATGACCAAGAGTGCAGAAAAGATGGTACCTGCGTGCGCATCAATCTACGATTACCGTGCTGTTAGAAAGACTAATTGCGCAAGAGCAGCTCTCATCGCGAGCTCACCGACGCTGCGCTTTTGGTTGGCTTCGAGAGAGACTCGATGCGATCAAGAATGGCCAAGCCGATGTCCTTGGTAAACATAGGCGGCGGCACTGCAGACGCGCGGCCGGCACGGGTCGAAAAAATGTCGGTTTCCGCGAATCGAATCATGCCGTGCTGGTCCTTGAGGTTATGCGGGACTTGATGCAGAATATTGTCAAAGCCGGCGCCGAAGACATCGGCAAGGAACAGCGTGCAGCGATCCGGATCAATGCTCCATACGCGCTGGACAGTGCCAAGAGCGTATGGCACGATAAATCGTGCAAAGTGCACATATCCAACAGCCTGCAGATTGTGGAAAAGCACGAGTGCGAGCTCGAAATCCTGATTTTTCGAGAATGTAAGTTGCATTCGCCGATCTCGCTTGCAGTGGCAGCCGGCCAACTCACGCTAAAGCAGCACAGGGACTCCATCAGACTCTTTCCGCGCACAAGCGCGTCATCCATCGGTGCCCTGAGCATGATTGAGCATAACAAACGAGCCCACTCGGCGCGTGCCTGCTTGGCAGCGGGGATCTCGACTAAAACGGCCGGGGCCGCCTTTTCAGCGAGCCCAAAGAGCGCCGAAAAGTCTTGAAGACACCTTCTAGTTAGCTTTCTGGGCGAAAAATCAACTTCAGGGGGCAAGCAACACACCATGAACGCGCGAGCCGCTGCGCATGCCTGCCCAGACGCTCACGAAACCGAGGCAGTGCGACAGCTCGGCAAAGCGCAGAGGCGTGGCGTCTTGCTTGGCTGCATTGGCGGCAGCGAGTGCGACTTCGAGCACGGGCGTCCAAAGATCCGACAACGAGTCCCTGGAGCCGTAGTGCCCCATCAGAATCATGACTTTCTCTGTCATGCGGATCGGTGCGACTGCAATAGCAATAATGCGAGTCAGAAAGCAAGCCAACAAAGCCCCCAATAGTGTGCAGGTCGCTTCGCAGTCTCACCACTACCCCGATCGCGCGAAAGCTCGAGAGAAAGTGACAAGATCGTGCGCAGGATGGCAGGGCTTTTCGAGTGGAAAGCTCCCTTGACTTGCTGTTGATGCGGGATCAAACGACGCATTAGCGAGTTGGTGGACCACATGTCGGGCATTGTAGAAAAATACCTTGATGGTCTCAAAAAGCGTAAGGCTGATGCTCTCGGCAAACTCGCAGGTCTGGTTGTCAAAAAGGCATGCCATCATAAACCGAAAGACCTCTCGCTGGCGGTCGGTATCGCGAATCTTGCGCACAAGGAACCCAAACGACTCTGCTGCAAACTTTCGCACATAAAGCTTGCTGTGACGCAGAACTGGGAGAAGCAGTGCAAAGGTGTTCTCGATGTCGCCCAGCAGCTGCTTTGAGAGACACTTGAACAGGTACGCCAGGCAGTTGAAAACGGCCTGCAATAGTCACGCGGCGAGCACGTTTCGCATTCGATTCATAAGCACTTTGACGCCGTCGCTTCGTGAACGTGTGCGGCTCACCTCGAGAAGCTCGGGATGCGTGGCCGGCTGGACCAGCGAGACGATCGCCTGGAAGATGGCGGGGAAGTGCGGATAGAACTCTTCCTGGAGGTCCTTTGCCAGAGCAACGACAACCCTGCGCAGAAACACTCGCAGTTAGCGTGCATGTTTGGGTGCTTGGTGTGCCCAAGGCGCATAAATAGCCCACGCACTCGAGGATGGTGGTGGTGCCTTGGCTGTTGGGCACGGCAAGGTGCCTTTCAATCACAGAGGCGATATCCTGCTTGTGGAAGAGGATCTGGAGAAGAGATCCTGAGAAAGGGCGCAGGTCGCGCAGGAACAGCGTGTAGTGGATGGTGCAGTTGAGCTCGGCCGTCCGCGCGATGGCGTCCTGGAAGAACGACTCGACGTCCTGCGCTTGTGTCAAATTTTTTTTTTTGGAGTGGGGCGACAGCGAGGGGCGGCGACAAGCACGGGGGAGGAGAGCAGCCGGCGGCTCATGGCCGGCGCCGGGAAGCGGACGACGGCCAGCTCTCGCACGCCCGTCCTGAAACTGGCTGCAGCGTGCGCGCACCTCCGATGCCTCGTGGCTCTTGATAACACGATGTATGGCATCGATGCGGATGGACTGGATCCGGTCGTTGAACGATTGGAACTGGCGGGCCGCAATGGCAGCACAGGCACGGGCGTCAGCAGACGGGAGGTGCATGGCCCACGCATGCAGTCGGTTCATGTCCACGGGTCGTGCGGTGCTCGCCAACCTTGAAGCGGTTGGCGCCGCCGGACGTGTTCAGTCCCTTGACGCGCGCATCGTCCATCCTGCGAGGATCTCGGAAAAGTTGGTCAAACACCTTGGCGGCAGCATCTCAGCGGCGACACCGAGCAGCGGCGACGCATGATGGCGGCGCGGGACAGAAGGCACAGACGTCACCGGCACGGCGGTTCATTATCTCATGGAGTTGCGTCCATGGGCGCAAGTGGGCGGCGCAACCTGCCTCCGCCAGCCTTCTGCATCCATGCATCTGCCGATAGCGGCCGTGCGAAAAAGGCCAGGGATAGGGTAAGATGCGTAATTTGGCTGCAGAATGCGCAGGTGAGGCCCAATTACGTGTCCTCGTCGCTGGCTGTCGTGGATCTCGCAGCAGTTGCTGGGTGCGGCGTTGCGGCTCGACCAGCAGGATTCGGCGGCGTGAAAATCAGGGTGAAATGGCATTGGCATAATTTCACCCGCGTTTCAGCGTGAACAGCCGGATGTCGTCGGTGAGGCCGATGCACGGCGGCCAGCACACCCGCGCTAGCCAGCCGACGATGCAGCTGGTGAGTGCCGCATGCCCGCCTCCCCGGCGCCTACTCTGCTCGCTCTGCGCTCTGCCTGTCTGCCAAGCCCTTTCAGCCCCCTGCGGCTGCCGGCTCGCCCGCCGGCTCAGTGCGGCCAACGGCCACACGCCCGGCTGCGCGTGACGGGGGATAGACTGGGGGGGGTGCGTGCAGCGGCCACGCCGTGCCGCAGCTTGCAGCGCTCCCCCAGGCGCGCGCCGCGCCCGTCTGCACCCTGGCGCGCTGGCGCGACCGTCCTGCGATCTCGCTCACGTTGCGGGCGGCACGAACCGCCGCGCCGCACCAACACGCCCCCCGTGAAATCGTTTGAAGCTGACCGACGTGCGAACCCAGACCCTCGCCCTGCCCTTGATGCACCGCAGCGCGCAGGCAAAAGCCCAGGGCCTGAGCGCGCCGAGAGCGAGGAAGCCGAGTCGGCGCCAGTCGAGGTCCTGGAGGCCGAGATCGTGCGTCTGCGCAGCGAGGTCAAGGCGATCCAAGCCAAACATGAGGCCGATACGGCGCTGCTCCAGAAGGAGATCGCCGGCCTCAAGCAAACCATTGACCAGATCATCGAGCTCGTCACCAAGCAAAGGTCGATTTAAATCGCTCGCATCTTGAGTCATGTGCTGCTCACGAGCGTTGGCTGACAGCAATGCCCACACAGTCTCGCTGTGGAACCCACGACCAAGAAGCAGCAGACAAAGCGCATGCCCCACGAGCCGCTGCCTGTGTGGAAGGAAGTCTGGCCATTCAACCAGCTCGTCCACAACATTGATCGCAACGACAGAACTTTCATCAATGTCGTGGCGCAGGTGCTGCAGGCAATCAGCCCCAATGTCAAAAACTATATTGCCGACATCAGTGAGCGCAGTCGCTCCGGCTGCGCCTACGACAGTCGATGCTCACACCCAAAAACCTCGAACGACGCCATGCGCTTCCCTGCAGAGGGCATCCACGGCACGCCATCCATCTTTGCCATCACAAACAAGCGCCGTGAGATCGTGCGCCTGATCAACACAAGCTCCAACGCCGAGTTTGAGAAACTTGTCGATTTTGAGCGCCTGATCGAATAGTGGGACCTCGCTTTGGTGCCGCGACTGCTGGGCCCCTCTCGCTGACGCCAACCTGCACCAGCGGCGTCAAGTATTCGCTCTTTGATTTGCTCGGCAATCGATATGGCGGAGGACGGAGGGGTGAGTACTGTCTTGTCTCCGTTGGTCGAAAGCGGCAAAATCTGACGCTTTGTTGCGGTAGACAGCAAGGGATTCACAGGCGATAGGCAGTCGGCGTGTCATCTGGCCTATGCGATTCTGTGGCCCATTGTCGAGGAACTGTTTGCGACCGAAGTTGAAGTCCAAGAAGCGCAGCTCAACATTGTCGCACGCGACCTTGCCTAGTGAGTTGCCTTTGTGTCAAGTGCATGTTGGACCTTGTCAGCTGAGGCTCATCGCTCTCTGAGGGCTGACACGCACGTCTGCTGAAGCATGTACAACAACGGCATCCACCCTGCGTGCTCAACCAGGCTCAAGCGCACCAACACTGAGACCTCGTCGGTCCCATCGCCCTTAGCATGTCTGTTGGTGCCGGCCAGGGACGGATTTGCGGGATGCCAGCTAATGATTTCGCGACGAATTACAGTTTCGGTCGACAAGGACCCAGGATCGTCGGCCGACGCGACTGCATCACGCAAGCGCAAGTCGCTTCTGCCACCTGGTGCGTACTTGGCACCACCCCTGTACAAGACAAAATCGGGCTGACCGAGAAAATCCAGTCGATTGGCAGCAGACGACGCATGTGCAGCTTATCACTCGCAAAAAGTTTGGGCAGAAATCGGTTGAGAAGGCTCGGATGAATTCGCTCAACTTTGTCGGCAGCGCGTCCAGCAAGGCACGTCCGCGCTGCGAGCGGGATGCGTTAGAGGTGCATGCGCTGGGCCGCGCTGCAGGGGCTGATGCGCACGAATGCGCAGATTGACAGCTCGCTGGCAACCATTGCTGCATTGTCGCGTGTATGCCTGAACAAGAAAGAGCCGCTCACACGACTGGCACATCGCGCCAAGCTGCAGTTCACCTGGGGCGAGCTAGCACTGGTGTATGACATTCAGCTGCCCTACAATGTTGGCGTTAGTTTCTGGCTGCGGTTATTGTACAGCTGTAAGCTCGCAAGTTTTTAACGCCTCGCACGGTTGCCATCCGTGGCTGCCTGCGCACAGCGAAAACGCCTGTACGCGTTTGCGACAGAGCACGCGCACGAGAATGCTGTCGCCGACGGCGAGTTTGGGCTCGCCATCAGCAGCCTGATCCTGCATATTCGCGACCTCGAGAACATGAGCGTCAAGTTCAAGACCGTATATCTGCCGTATCTCGAGCCGCACGAGTGGGATAACGGCATAGCACTCTTGACCTCCCAGGACTCGGCGCTTGCCCGCAAGGACGTGGACGACTTTGATCGATTTCTGCATCTCCTCTTTATCGGAATTCTCGAGACCGGTGGTGCGTCGCGGTTGAGAACAGATGGGTGTCTCCACGTGTTGGTCTGGCTTGTTGACGTGCTTTGCTTTACACTGCAGACGAGGCCGTGACGCAGTTTATTGTCAAGGAAATCATCAAAGGTGTGTTGTATGCTTTTGGTCTGTGTCCACGTCCACTGCCTGTAAGCCCTCAGCTTGGAAAACTAATACGGGATTCGTGTGACGCTGCGCCGTTGCAGGCACAACTGTTTCTGTAATTGCGCCAATGTCGCTCAACTCGGACCGAGTCAGCGAGCTTGAAGACGACTCGTCGGCCGAAAGCTCGTCGGATTCTTACCAGAGTGATGAAGGTGGGCAGGCGATTGCGTGATGGACCCGAGAGAGACGCGACATCTCTGACGATGCTTTGACGCATACAAAGACGAAGATACGGAGCTCAACGTTCTGCCATCCATTGGCGTGGCAACAGAACTCGCCGAGCACAACTCGGTGGCTGTTGATGTGGATCCCAATGGCCGCGCTGCCGAGAGTGAGCAGGCTCGCCATCTGGTAAGCACCCAGAAAAAGGCCAACGGCGAGGCAGACGCTGACGCTGCCTGCCTTGTGGAAAGGCGGAACAGGCCGCGGCGATTGCATCCGCAGCGTCGGCCGAAGATGGCAAGGATGTTGTCTTTGACGACCTGACGTCTTCGCCCATGCATTCGCCCGCGCAGTCCCCGGCCAAGGCAACACAGAAACGCTCGCTGGTGCAGAAAGACAAACCCGAGAACACGAGCAAAAAGGCAAAGAAGGACGGCTCGGATGGCACGGACGAATCCGCTTTGGCCTTAAAGGCGGTGCCTGCAGCGCGCAGATCCAAGCGTGGCGGGGTTCGTGCGGCTCTCTTACTGCCGCAAATGGCGGGACGAATGCTAACCGAGCCTGGTGTTGCCAGAACACTGGGACAAAAGCCGCACCATCCGAATAGTCGTCAAGACGGGGCAGAGACTGCTCGCTCGCCCAACACGCATGCATCCTCTCGGCCATACACACACACGCATACGACCACCATCGGTTGGTAATTCCTTCTCCCTCATCGCTTCTACGCTCGCAGGGTTTTCTTACAGCCAGAAGCGCCATGTCTGGTGGAAAGCCAGTGCCTGTGCACCGAGGCGAGTATGCTCCAAGCTGCAATGAACTTGAATGCAAGCACACGTTTGTTGTGCTTGGTGCGCCTCGGTGTCAGAAAAGGCGTTTGCGATGGAGTTGGCTGTTCATGGCGTCAGGGTGCGACTCGCGGTACCGCCGGAACGCCTCTCGAATGTGATCTGGCCGAATCGGCGTGCCTTCTGGCTCGCCGAGCTCCTCCATAAACTCGAGCGCTGGCATTACATCTTGTCAGCTTAATAGCATGATGAGATGATGTAAAAGAGAAAGGCGGACGCATGGCACACCTGACTCGACAATCTCGCCGACAAACAGCTTGGCGCAGCCGCCGACGATGATGCCCGCGGATGCCGGCACGGTTCCAACGACGCTCATCAAGAACTGCGTATTTTGGATGAGAGACGAAACGGGAATCTCTCGCGGAGAACAAGCACTCTGTATGACGCACCTTGCGCACGGCAGCCTTTGGGAGGTGGGCCCGGCGGTACATCTCGTATCGTTGCAGCTGGTCAGGCGAGAACGTATCGAGCAGAGCTCTGCACAACGACAATCCGCATCGCCATGTCAGCACAGGCTCAACAGCAGGCCCTCAGCGCCACATTCCGATGCGCGGCGCACTTTATTGCCTCGCGGTCCTCCTCGGTAGTCGCAGGCATCTGCAGCAGCTGCTCCTCTGCGTCGTCCTCGTCCTCGTCGCCGCCCTCCTCGTCTCCGCCGCCAAAGCCTAATCCGACCGACGGCCCGAGGCCCGCAATGCCGGGCACGCCCGAAAGTGTGCCAGTGGGAGCGGCGGCGGCATCCACGGCGCCAGGCCCGTTTGCAAGCGCAGCGGGCGTGCTCGGGCCGCCGACGGCGCCAGCGTCCTCGGCGGCGCCAGGCCCGCTCGAAGCTGGCTGCGCCGCGGCTGCCGGGTCCGCCAGCAGCGCCATGGCGTCGGGCACCTGGCCGCCTGTCAGCGACGTGAGCGACAGCCGCCGTCCGTCTGGTCCAACGCGCCCGCGCCCGCGGCCCCGCCCGCGGCCCCGCCCGCTGCCCGGCGGCCGGCCGCGCGGGCGCTTGATGATGGGCTGGTCGAGGTACGACGCCGACTTTTTCATTGGGCGGGAAGTGTCGGTGTGCATCGCGGGCGGGGTGGGATAGGCCCAAGAGGCGCTGCACGGCGAGCGCGGTGGGTGATAGTTGCAGGAGTGATGTGGGCAGGCGTAGCGACGCTTCAGGTGGCATTCCGCTGCGTCCGGCGTCGCCGAGCCCAGATTCCGAGCTGTCATGGCGAGACACAAAGGCGGATCGAGCCGCGCCTTGATGCTCGACCTCAACCGCTCGCAAGAACGCCCGGTCGCGACATGGTGACCAGCGCTGTGAGCCGCTTTCGCGCAGGTGCCGACAAGACCGAGTCGCGCGAGCTGCGCGCACACACGGAGCGCATCAAGAGCGCTGCGTGGAACAAGGAGGGCCGCAAGCTGGCGTCGTGCTCAGCGGACAAGAGCGTGCGGATATGGTCGATCGACCGGTCGGTGCGTGGTCGGCCGCTCTGCACATGGCGCATGGCGCGCACGGCCCGCGCGGGCAGTCCGCACTGCCTGAGCAGGCGCTGGCGCCGCTGACGATGCCCACACGCCGTGCCCAGCAGAGCCGCGATGTGCTTGAGCTGCGCGGCCACACGCGCGCCGTCAGCTGCGTGGCATGGGATCCGGAGCACAGCGACAAGTTCGCCTCCACGTCCACCGACTCGACGCTTCGACTGTGGGACGTGCGGTGTGCGTGCTTCCGCAGCTTCCTCTTCGTCCTCTCTGTTGCTCATACAACGGGGCTAACGCTTGCTTGCAGCGTACAGGTCCGAGACGCATGTTGTGCAGACCAAGGGAGAGAACATCAACATGAGCTGGAGTAGCGACGGCGCCTGCATCGCCGTCGGCAACAAGGCACGCAGCACGGCACGGAACTGCGGTGCATCTCTAAAATGGGTGCTCTTCTGACGCCTCTCGACTCTGCTGCAGGATGACTTGATCTCGTTTATCGATCCACGGGGCGGAACGGCCAGCGATTCGACGCCGACCTTCACCACACACACCATCAAAATCGACGTCGAGGTTGATCCATGTGCGCAAACTCACCTATGGTATCTGACGCTAACGCTTTCTCTATGCAGGCAAACCAGTTTGGTTGGAACTTTGCGGGCGACCTGTTCTTCATCACGACGGGCACGGGGCGAGTCAAAATCTTCGAGTACCCTTCTCTCAAGGAAGTCCACACCTTATTTGCACACACATCCAATGCGTACTGCATCGACTTTGAACCGAGCGGTCGGTACTTTGCCACGGGCGGCGCCGACGCGATCGTGGCGCTTTGGGACGTTGAGACACTCACGAGCGTGCAGACGTATACGCAGCTCGAGTAAGACCACCCAGAGCACCGGCGTGTGGTTCCTTTTTGCTGACGGCTTTTGCGTGCTTATTTTCGATGCATCGGCTGGCTGCGTCGCGAAAGCTGGCCGATCCGCGCGCTGTCGTTCAGTTTCGACGGAGAGTTTGTCGCATTCGGATCTGAGGACACTGTGATTGAGATTGTGGGTCGGCTGCAATCAGATCCCAGAGATGCAGCATGCCGGGACATGGCTGACGAAGCACACGTCTTCTCGTGGTGGCTTTATATTCTCCGATGCCGGGCCGGCACGGCGAGCAGGTGCACACCGAGACGGCCGAGCGCGTGCACACGCTCAAGACCAACGCTGCTGTCAATTCGATTGCGTGGCATCCAAGCAAGTGCATACTGGCTTTTGCGACAGATGCCGCGGACCACCACTCGCGGCCAGCAAGCCTGCAGGTCGTCAGCTTCCCGCGGTGGACTTGACAATGTGTCTGTTCGGCGCCAGACAGGCATCTGGAGGCAGGAATAAAGGCGGCGAGGCGTGGGCCCGACGAAGCTGTGAGCCACCCAGCGTGCACAAGTGGCCCGTCTTCATGCATCAGCCGGCGGGCACACCTCTAAAGCCGTCGAGGTAGACAACCTCGATGCCTGCCGCCTGGAGCATTTCGACGCCGGAGCAGTTGGCGACGAGGTCGGGCGGCTCAAGCACGCCAATGAAGACTCGCGCCACGCCCGCGTCGATGAGGCGGCGCGCGCAGGGCACGTTTCCCGAGAGGCGCAGCGAGCAAGGCTCCATGGTCGAGTAGACGTGCGTGCCGCGGGCGGCGTCGGGCGACGCAAGCTTGGCGAGGCACACTTGCTCGGCGTGCGTGTTGCCCGGCAGCTCGCGCGAGAAGCCCGAGGCGAGCACGGTGCCAGCATTGTGGTCGCTGGTGCCGCCGTCGTCCGCAGGCGGTGCGACGAGCACGGCGCCGACGCAGTACGCCGCCTCGGCGGGCGGCGACTTGGCGGCCTCGTCGACTGCGCGCTGCATCAGCGCCCGCTGTGCAGGCGTGCCTTGCAAGGCTTGCAGCATCTCGCGCCAAGCAGAGCTTTCTCAAACTCTTCGCACCCATGCCCGTCACCGCAACCGTGCCCGCGGGCGTCGTCGTCCACCCGCTCGTGCTGCTCTCTGTCGTCGACCACTACAACCGCGTGGCGAGGAACACCAGCAAGCGCGTCGTCGGCGTGCTTCTCGGCCAGAACAACGGCAGCAGCATCAACGTCGCGAACTCGTATGCAAGTGCGTGACTGCGCTGCTCTCTCGCTGGGCGCAAGGGGGCCCAACCACGGCAGCCGCGGGGGCTGTGCGGCATGGGCGACTGGACGTGGTGCGGCCGCGCAGTGCGGCTTCTGGAGACCCTGCTGCCCAGCACACGCACTCGCGGTCGCTGCCGCGGCTCGGCCGCCCGCGCCGTGATCGTGGCAGATTGGCGCACCCTGGCCGCGCTCGGCCTTCCGCCTCAACGGCGGGCAGACCCAGGAGCTGTCCACGCTCGCATGCCCTGCCGTCGGCGCGCCCGATGTATCTGACGCTTGCGAACCGTGCGCTCTGCGTCGCGCACGCTCCGACCATGCAGTGCCCTTTGAGGAGGACGAGAAGGACCCGTCGGTGTGGTTTCTGGACCACAACTACCACGAGGCCATGTACGAGATGTTCAAAAAGGTCAACGGTGAGCTCTCAACATGCGCGCTGCGAGCCGATCCCGTCCATGCCGCCCGCTTGCTGAGCATGCGCTCACGCTCGGCACCCATGCAGCCCGCGAGAAGATGATTGGCTGGTACCACAGCGGCCCCAAGTTGCGCGCATCGGACCTCGAGATCAACGAGCTGTTCAAGCGATACACGCCCAACCCGGTGCTCGTCATTATCGACGTGCAGCCCAGCCACATTGGCATCCCCACGGACGCATACATGGCCGTTGAGGAGATCCACGACGTGAGGCTCTTGCGTGCTGTTTGCAAGCGCGGCGTGTGTTGGAAGGCGGCAAACTGACCTGGTGCCTCATGCATACTGCGGCGTGCTGGCTCGCTTCTGGACTTGCCGCGGCACCAACGAACTCTTTATTTTGGCGCGGCTCAATGCAGGACGGCACCGCGGCGTCCAAGACCTTTGTGCACATTCCGTCGTCGATTGAGGCCGAGGAGTCGGAGGAGATTGGCGTCGAGCACCTGCTGCGCGACATCAAGGACATGTCCGTGGGCACGCTGTCGATGCAGATCACGGACCAGCTGTCGTCGCTCAAGGGTCTCTATGCGCACCTGCAGGAGATTCGAAGCTACCTGGACAAGGTTCTCGCGGGAACGCTGCCCGTCAACCACCAGATCATCTACAATCTGCAGGACATCTTCAACCGCCTTCCCAACCTGCACGTGCCGGAGACGGTCAAGTCGTTCTCAGTCAAGACGAACGACGAGCTACTTGTGATTTACCTGTCGTCGCTGATTCGCGCCGTCATCGCGCTGCATGGGTTGATCGACAACAAGCTCGAGCTGCGCGACCACGAAAAGAACGAGGCAAGCAAGGACGAAAAGAAGGACGACAAGGACGAGAAGAAGGACGACAAGAAGGACGAAAAGAAGGACGACAAGAAGGACGACAAGAAGGACGACAAGGAGACCAAGTAAATGCGTGGGTGAAGCCAGTAGCACCCTTGTCTGCTTGGGCGAGGCCAATGAAGAGCCGCGCGGTCTGCCATCGGCGCTTTGGCTGCCACGACGATGTTGATGTGCTTGGCCACGGTGGGTGTGTGGGTGTCTGGCGGTCAGCCGCAGGGGTGCCCCGCGCGAAACCGGCGGTGAGGCGGGATATTCGACGTTGCCCGTTGCAATGGAGTGCGTTTTGTTGGCGTGCGCCGACAGCCAGCGGCACAGGCGCTGACGGCGACGAACGGCGGCTGCTTGGGGGCGGCGTGCGGGCGCACGGTATCGCCTGACATGGGTTGCCCATGTGCTGCCGCACGCACCGACCGCTCCATGCGGCGCGGGGCTGCTCGGCGGCACTCGCACAGCTCGGAGAAGCGGCTCCTTCGCTCCGTCATTGACGAGCGTCTCGTCAAGTCGGGCGAGAAGGACAAGTTGCGTCCGAGGCCTCATTTGAGCTGCAGCCAAGCCCTGCCGCGGGCTGACGAGCGCGGCCTGTGGGCACGGCGAGCGCAGGCTCAAAGAGTACCTGCGGCTTCGGCTGATTGAGAGCGGGTGGCGAGACAACCTCAAAATGCAGTGCAAGGGTGCTCGCATGCCCTGCTTTGGTTGATGCTCGAGGTGTCTTGCGCTGACGTTCTGCATCCAGAGATCATCCGCTCAAAGGATCCGAGCAGCATCACCATCGACGAACTCATCAGCGAGATGCTGCCCAAGGCGCGCGGTGCGTGCGGGGCGGCGCAGCTGGGAGTCGTGGTGCGGTTCTGACGCGGACGTATGGTGGGATCGGGGGTGGCAGCATCGGTTCCCGACAACATCCGAGTCGAGATGTTCACCCGCATCCGCAAGCATTTGCAGGAGAGCGACGGCTGAGGTGGTCAGGAGCGTATGGGCAGCTGCCCCGACGACGGATATTGGAATAGGAGATTCTGATTTCGGGGAAAGCTTGTGCTGCATTGTCGGGGATTCAGAGGGGAAGGCTGCCGTGCGCACGGGCAAATTGTCAGATGCAGCAAGTTGCTCTTGGGAGCCATCTTCACGCCTTGGGCCTAGTGATGGTGCTTTTGCTGGAAGCGAAGGCCGCAGTATCCTGAAAGCGAGACATTTGCGTCAGCACGACACATGCCGAGCTCGAGATCTGGCCGCGAAGCGGCTTACCGCACGGCATGGGCTGGTCCTTGTCCTATTGAAACAAAAGGTTGTGCAGACGATCGAGGATGGTTGTCAGCAACATCAGCCGCATCGCAGAAACTCTTGGCGGCAGCTCATAACGCACGAGGTTGATGTAGACCTTGGGGTGGCCGAGCGCGCCGCCGCCTGGAGGACGGCAAAGTGATCAGGGGATGCACACGATGTGAGCCGGCAGGTAAGTAGCAAGTGGAGGGATGGCGGCGCTGCACAGCAAGCAGCTCGGTGGATCACGCACCACCGTCGCACGCAACGCGGCGAGCCTCGACGAACTTGACGGGCACGGCGTTGATGAACTCCATGGCGGAGGGCGGGTTGGGCTGATGCGGCGACGCCGAAGGTCAGCATCTGTATTGTGGGTACTGGTGCGTGCCGACGCTGCGGTGTCAGGCGCACGGCAGCGGCTGGCCCACCTGCAGCTCCCAGTTGGTCTGCTCGAACCTGCGAACAACGACAAAAAGCGGGATCAGCTGGGTTTGTCTCTCGTGGCCGCGGCGAGGGCGCCCGCGAGTGGTTGAGAGCGGGAGGCCGGTGTGGGGTTGATGGGCAGGCAGCCGCGAGTCCGTGCATGCGCATGACGCCTTCCGGACGTCTGCGGGACGCTCTCGCCTGGCGAAGAGGGGAGGGCGGCGGACTCGAGAGCGCCGTGGGGTCATCGCAAACCAGCAGCGGACGAGGCGGCTGGCGACGGGGCGGCGCGCACCTCGGGCCGGCGGTGGCAGCGGCCTTTGAGCGCTGGCTGGGGCTCCACGTGGTCGTGCGGTTGGCGGCCTGGGGCAGCACGGCGGTGCCTGCGCCGGCGGCAGCGGCGTCGGACGACATGGCGCGCGCCTGCAGGCGCAGCGCACGGCGGGCGGCAGAGGCGAGCATCAGTCGGCAAAGCCGTATTGCGCGGCGACAGGCCTTGGTCGCATGCACGACCGGGGCCGGACCAGGTCGGGCGAGATGGGACAGGGCAGGGCGGCGCGGGAAGGAGAAGCACGGCTGGTGCGCCGCACAGCATGCGACATTCAGTACTAGCTCTGCTCATCGTTGTTTTGAGGTGGCCGCCAGCACAAGCTGGAGCTTGGGCAGGTCACAGGAGCAGCTACTCGATGTCGACGACGTTCGGAGAGCGCAACAGCTCAAGCTGGCGGTTGCCGCGGCGCAAGAGGAACTCGATCGCAGCAAAGTCCCGGCGAGATACGGACTCGGCGTCGCGGCGGAACTGTGCGGCGATGCGAGCGCGGAAACGTTCTCGGGTCTCCTGCGTTGGGGAGCAGGTGTGCGACGGGCAAGTCGAGGTCAGTGTCGCAGCTCAGGTACCTGCTGCCAGAGCTTGTGCACAGCGGCGTACCGGTGGCTTCGAGCGTGCGGCGCGCAGGAGTGCGCGGTAGAGCCCTGACACCTCACGCTGCAGCTGCGAGCGTGCAGGCATGTGGGAAAGTTGCGGCGAGAGATGCACCAAGCTCTATCATGTCCGTGTCGCGTGGTTTGTGGCGACGACGGGCAGTCGCTTGCTGCTGTTCCACGTCGCCGTGTCCGCCTGGCCGCCGGTTGCCGCTGTTGTCGACAGCAACCTTGGTTATGCTTGCTCGTGTGCTGAAGGCAGGATGTCGCCGGGTGCTCCAGGCGGCGAATATCGCGGCAATCTGGCACTCGGTCGCAATCACGCACATGGACACGATGAGCGGCGGTTAGCTCATCGCATCCAACAAGCGTGGCATCTCGCTCGCCAATGTCGCCGCCAGTGGCGCACTGCATTGTGTCGGCGGTCGGCCCGCTGCTCGTCGAGTCGGGCATCGGCTCGCTTGCTGCGATCTCGTTCGCGGCCACGATGCGCTTGTTCGACCGCGCTTGCGAGAAGCGCACGCAGATCAAGCTGATCTGCCACAACCCGCGTGTGCACAACGCATGCCACACACGCAAGTGGTGCCTGTCTCGCCGCATCAGGCAGCAGCGCCGCAACCACCACGCCGTCAAGCGACCCGATCTGCCCGTCTCCTCCAGGGACGATCTGCGCAAGTTCGTGCTCGCCCGCACTCTCGCCACGTCGAGCCGCAACGACTCGACCGACCGATGCGCCGCCGCCGGCTTCATTCACACGGCCGGCTTCGTCCACGACCCGATGTTCGACCAGCCACGCTCATTCGGCAAGATGCCAAGCGAGGCTTTGGCACTTTCACAGGAAGCGACAACTTGGGGCAGCTCAGCACGAGATGGATGCGTCTGGCCGACAGCCCCTGCTCACTCAGAGCACGGCGTTGATTCAATTGGTGCTTGGCTCTTGGCCCATTAAGCAGCCTCTTCACCATGCCCAGCACGAGCAGGTTAGACGCGCGGCGAGGCAGCACTCGGATGCACAGCAGGCACGCAGCGCTTGTTGGCTGGGATGCAAGGATTCATTTTGGAGAGGGGGCGGTGGTGCGCCAAACGATGGGCCAAGGGTCGATCGGTGCGTGGGCAGATGCAGGGATGTGCGATGCGGTGGAAGCTGGGGCCAGGCGCAGCGAGTGCTGGCATGCGTGCGGCGAGAGCACGGCGCTGCGCGGATCACAGGAGCCTCTGGGCAGCCAGCAGGCTGGGCATCAGGCGCGGGTCGGTCTGCGCTGCGTCGAGGAGGGCTGCGGCACTTGGACGGCGAGCGGGCTGCCGCGGCGGCGGGGCGAGCGTCGCGCGAGCAGGCGAGACCGGGGCGGCAGCGGACTCGGCGGGCCGTGCGGCGAGACGGAAGGCGGGCTGAGTGCGGATGGCCATGTGTGTTGTGTGTGTGTGTTGGGGTGGTTGTTGCGGAGCCTGATGCGATGGGCAAGGCGGGGTGTGTGTGTGTGTGTGTGTTGAAGGGGGGCGGAGCCCCCACTTTATTACGCATACCCTTGGGGCCTCGCGATGTGTGAGCA
>JADGIZ010000069.1:0-31172 GCA_027604665.1 Polyrhizophydium stewartii | reverse complement strand
GGCTGTGCCTGCCAGCGCTGCTGCCGCCCGCCGCCGCGCCAGCCGCGCCAGGCTGCGCCGGCGCACGGCGGGTCTGCCCCGGCTCCGCCTCGCCGCCGCCCTCGAATTTTTTTTTTGGGCGGCGGCGCAGGCGGAGCTGGGCGGCGTCCGCGGGTGACCCTGTGACGCCCACCACGGGAGCGGCCGCGCCTTCACGTGTGCTGGTGCACCGGCCGCCTGTTTCTCCGCGCGGCGGGTGGCCCTCACGCCGCTCTTTCCGATCCCGATCGTCCGCGCCGCCGCGCAAATTCTCGCTGACCCGATCCACGCAATGCCATCGGCTCCGCGATCGCCGCCCGGCCCTCAGGCATGGTCGGCTACCCCGAGTCCCTCACGGACCCCTCGTATCGCGGCCAGATCCTGGTCCTGACCTTCCCGCTGATCGGCAACTACGGCGTCCCCTCGCGCGACGACATGGACGCCGCTCTCAACAACCTGCACCGCCAGTTCGAGTCGACCCAGATCCACATTGCTGCTCTCGTCGTCGGCTTCTACTCGACCGACTTCTCGCACTACCTCGCCACCTCGTCGCTCGCCGCATGGCTCAAGGAAAGCGGTGTCCCCGCCATCTGCGGCGTCGACACCCGCGCGCTCACCAAGAAGATCCGCACCCACGGCGTGCTCCTCGGCAAGCTGCTGCACCCCAAGTCGGTCGTGGCCGCCGTCCCCGCGCCTGTCGCCCCGCATCCGACCCTGCCGACCCCCGCCTGGATCGCCGACTTTGCCGATGTCGCCTGGGACGACCCCAACACCCGCAACCTCGTTGCCGAGGTCTCCACCAAGAAGGCGGTTGTCTACAACCCGCCCGCCGGCGTGGCCCCAGTCTGCGGCCCCGACGGCAAGACCCTGCGCGTCCTCGCCGTCGACGTTGGCATGAAGAACAACCAAATCCGCTGCTTTGTCAAGCGCGGCGTCTCGGTCAAGGTCGTGCCCTGGGACTATGACTTTATCGCCGACTCGGACTACGACGGCCTCTTCATCTCCAACGGCCCCGGCGATCCCACGGTCGTCAAGCCTACCATCGAGCGCCTGGCCAAGCAGCTGCAGGCCCAGACCAAGCCCGTCTTTGGCATCTGCCTCGGCCACCAGCTCATGGCCCTTGCTTCGGGTGCAAAGACCAGCAAGCTGCTCTTTGGCAATCGCGGTCACAACATCCCCTGCACCGACTTGCACACGGGCCGCTGCTACATCACCTCGCAGAACCACGGCTTTGCTGTCAACGTCGCCTCGCTTTCGCCCGAGTGGGAGGAGTACTTTGTCAATGCCAACGACGGCTCCAACGAAGGCATCATCCACAAATCGCTGCCCTACTTCTCGGTCCAGTTCCACCCCGAGTCTACCCCCGGCCCCTGGGACACAGAGTTTCTGTTTGACAAGTTCATTGCCTCGATCAAGGCCTGCAAGGAGGCCGGCAAGCTTGTGCCCCTTGTCAAGACGCCGCGCCCACCCGCGCCCGAGCGCCACAGGCCTCGCAAGGTCCTTGTGCTCGGCTCGGGCGGTCTCTCGATCGGCCAGGCCGGCGAGTTCGACTACTCTGGCTCGCAGGCCATCAAGGCTCTCAAGGAGGAAGGTATCTATACCGTGCTCATCAACCCCAACATCGCCACGATCCAGACCTCCAAGGGCCTCGCCGACAAGGTCTACTTCCTGCCTCTAACGCCCGACTTTGTCCGCAAGGTCATCAAATACGAGAAGCCGGACGGTGAGCACCGCATTCACCCGCCTTGCTGCCTGCCCGCCCGCCTCCTGCGGTGCTGACTCGTATACTCTCAGGCATCTTCTGCACGTTCGGCGGCCAGACGGCCCTCAACATTGGCGTCAAGCTCAAGGACGAGTTTGCCGAGCTCGGCGTCAAGGTCCTTGGAACGCCCATCAACACCATCGAGCTCACCGAGGACCGCGAGCTGTTTGCCCAGTCGCTCGCCACCATTGGTGAAAAGTGCGCAAAGTCGTCGCCCGCAACCACCACTGAGGAGGCCGTCGCGGCCGCCAACGAGATCGGCTACCCGCTCATCATCCGCGCGGCGTTCGCCCTCGGCGGTCTTGGCTCTGGCTTTGCCGAAAACGAGCAGCAGCTTCGCGAGCTGTGCGCCAAGGCCTTTGCCATGTCGCCGCAGGTTCTCGTCGAGCGCTCCATGAAGGGCTGGAAGGAGATCGAGTACGAGGTCGTACGCGATGCCTACGACAACTGCATCACCGTCTGCAACATGGAGAACTTTGACCCCCTCGGCATCCACACGGGCGACTCAATTGTCGTGGCGCCGTCGCAGACGCTCTCGGACGAGGACTACATGATGCTCCGCCGCACCGCCGTCAACGTCATTCGCCACCTGGGCGTCGTTGGCGAGTGCAACATCCAGTACGCCCTCAACCCAGAGTCCAAGGAGTACTGCATCATCGAGGTCAACGCTCGCCTCTCACGCAGCTCTGCTCTCGCGTCCAAGGCCACCGGCTACCCGCTCGCGTTCGTCGCCGCAAAGCTTGGCCTCGGCATCCCGCTCACTGAGGTCAAGAACAACGTCACGAAAAAGACGATCGCTTGCTTCGAGCCCAGCCTTGACTATTGCGTTGTCAAGATCCCGCGCTGGTGCGTCTTGCATCGACTGCTTCCCGCTTGCTCGCTGCCCGTTGCTTCTTTGGCTGACCGTTGCCTATCTGCGCCGACAATTTGCATCTGCGTCCGAGTAGGGATCTGAAAAAGTTTAGCCGTGTCAGCACCAAGATCAGCTCGGCCATGAAGAGCGTCGGCGAGGTCATGGCCGTCGGCCGCAACTTTGAAGAGACGATCCAGAAGGCGATCCGAGCCGTCGAGTACAGCTTCACTGGCTTTGCTGAGGTAGGAACCTCCGGCTTTGAGAGCCTTTGAGAACCATGCGCCAAGTAGCTGACTTGCGCGCCTTCTCTCCGCGCTTCACAGAACGACTACGTCGATGCCGAGTCGATCGAGGAGGAGCTCAAGAACCCCTCGGACCAGCGCCTATTCGCTATTGCCAACGCGCTGCACCGCGGCTTCACCGTCGACCGAGTGTGGGAGCTCACGCGCATCGACAAGTGGTTCCTCAACAAGCTCCAAAAGATTGTCCAGCTCGACAAGGATCTGACCAAGTTCACGCCCGCAACCCTGCCCGACGACCATCTCCGCTACGCCAAGCAGATCGGCTTCTCGGACCGCCAGATCGCCAAGGCCATCTCCACGACCGAGCTGGGCGTGCGCAAGATCCGCAAGGAGCGCGGCATCACGCCATTTGTCAAGCAGATTGACACGGTTGCCGCCGAGTTCCCCTGCTACACCAACTACCTCTACACAACCTACAACGCCTCCGAGCACGATGTCACGTTTGACGACAAGGGCATCATGGTCCTCGGCTCGGGCGTGTACCGCATCGGCTCGAGCGTCGAATTCGATTGGTGCGCTGTCCGCTGCATTCGCACCTTACGCTCTCTGGGCCACAAGACCATCATGGTCAACTACAACCCCGAGACCGTGTCGACCGACTACGACGAGGCCGACCGCCTGTACTTTGAGACCCTGACGCTCGAGCGCGTGCTCGACATCTACGACCTCGAGACCGCGAGCGGCGTCGTCGTTTGCATGGGCGGCCAGTCGCCTAATAACATTGCGCTGTCGCTCCACCGCGAGAACGTCAAGATCCTCGGCACCTCGCCCGAGATGATCGACTCGGCCGAGAACCGGTACAAGTTCTCGCGCATGTGCGACAAGATCGGCGTCGACCAGCCCGAGTGGAAGGAGCTCACGTCCATTGATGAGGCCGCAAGCTTCTGCGAAAAGGTCGGCTACCCCGTCCTTGTGCGCCCCTCGTACGTGCTCTCGGGTGCCGCCATGAACGTCGTCTACTCGCAGGCCGATCTCAAGAGCTATCTGGACATGGCCGTCCGCGTCTCGCGCGAGTACCCTGTCGTCATCTCCAAGTTCATCGAGGAGGCCAAGGAGATTGAGATGGACGCCGTCGCCCTCGACGGCAAGCTCGTCATGCACGTCATCACCGAGCACGTCGAGAATGCCGGCGTGCACTCGGGCGACGCCACGCTCGTGCTGCCGCCCCAGGACCTGGACCCGGAGACTGTGCGCAAGATCGAGATTGCCACGCAAAAGATCGCCAGTGCCCTCAACGTCACAGGCCCGTGCAACATCCAGTTCATCGCCAAGAACAACGAGATCAAGGTCATCGAGTGCAACGTCCGTGCCTCGCGCTCGTTCCCGTTCGTCTCCAAGGTCCTCGGCGTCGACCTTGTCGAGCTGGCCACCAAGGCCATGCTCGACGTCGAGTTTGAGCCATACCCTGCCGTCGACAAGCGCCCGGACCACGTCGCCGTCAAGGTGCCCCAGTTCTCGTTCAGCCGTCTTGCTGGCGCCGACCCGATTCTCGGCGTCGAGATGGCGTCGACCGGCGAGGTTGCCTGCTTTGGCAAGGACAAGTACGAGGCCTACCTCAAGGCCCTCATCGCCACAGGCTTTGTCCTGCCCAAGAAGAACGTGCTGATCTCGATTGGCTCTTTCAAGGAGAAGCAAGAGTTTCTGCCCTCGGTGCTCAAGCTACACGAGCTGGGCTACAACCTGTTTGCCACTGCCGGCACCGCTGACTTCATGAGCGAGTACAACATCCCCGTCAAGTACCTCGAGGCCCTCGAGGACGACACGAACGTGCCCCAGCAGAAGCTCGAGTACAGTCTGACGCAGCACCTGGCCAACAATTTGATTGATCTCTACATCAACCTGCCGTCCAAGAACCGCTTCCGCCGCCCGGCCAGCTACATGAGCCGCGGCTACCGCAGCCGCCGCATGGCCGTCGACTTTGCCGTCCCGCTCATCACCAACATCAAGTGCGCCAAGCTCTTTGTCGAGGCCCTCGCGCGCGGCACCGAGTTTGAGATCTCGGCCAACGACTTCCAGTCATCGCACAACACCGCCGTGCTACCCGGTCTCGTCAACATCCACAGTGCCGTGCCCCTGATCGCGTCGTTTGATGCCAACGCCAGCGCGCAGGCGCTCGCCGTCTCCAAGGCCGCGGTTGCCGGCGGCTTCACGCTGGCGTGCCACTCGCCGTTTGGCTCGGACGAGTTCGTCAAGGACAAGCGCACTGTCGGCATTGCCCAGCGCAACCTGGTTGGCAAGAGCTTCGCCGACTACGCCCTCTCGCTCGCCGCGGCCGGCTCCAACACCGCCACCCTCGGCGCCGTCGAGCAGGACGTATCGAGCCTGTTTGTGGCCGCCGGCTCGGCGCCCTCGCTGTGGGAGATCACTGCCCACTTTGCAGCCTGGCCCGCTGGCAGCCTGATCGTGGTCTCTGCGTCCCAGACCAACCTCGCGGCCGTCCTTTTCCTCGCTAACCTCAACAAGCGGGCCGTGCACATCACCCAGGTGGCCAGCAAGGATGATCTCGCGTTGATCATCTCGAGCAAGGACGCCGGCGTGCGCGTCACCTGCGACGTGGCTGTCCATGCGCTCTTTGTGTCGCAGGCCGAAGTGGACCATCCGGCGCTGCCCCGTCGCGAGGACATTGACTTCTTCTGGGCCAACCTTGCTGCCATCGACTGCCTGTCAGTCGGCCCTCTTCCAGGCCAGATCGCCAAGGACCCCGCCGCCGGTCTCGAGGAGGCTCTCCCGCTGCTGCTAACCGCCGTCTACGAGGGCAAGCTCTCGCTCGAAGACATTGCGCTTCGCCTGCACGACAACCCGAGGCGCATCTTTGACCTGCCCGAGCAGCCCGACACGTACGTTGAGGTTGAGCTCGACCGCAAGTGGGTTGTTCCAGGCGGCTCCTCGGCCTTTGCGGGCAAGACCCTTGTGGGCTGCGTGCACCGCGTTGTCCTGCGCGGAGACACGGTCTTCATGGACGGCTCGTTTGTCGGGACCCCCGTCGGCCGCGACATCTCGGGCGTCGTGCGCATCGCCAGCGCCAAGGCCGTCTCGCAGGCCCCGTCGCGCCGCGTCTCGGCTCACCCTGCGTCTGCCTCGGCGGCGGCTATCGCCTCGAGCGCCGGCGCTGCCTCGATCTCGGCCGGCGCCATCTCGGCCCTGGGCGACGCCAAGTCGCCGCGCTCGCGCATGTTCTCGCTCGCCGACGAGTCGCCGGCCGCGCGTGCGTCGGTGCAGGGCCACGACGCGTCGGCGCTCGACAGCCTCGTGCGCGGCACGGCTCTGTCCAACTTCAAGGAGCTTGCCGAGGAGCTCGATGGCAAGGACCGCAAGCAGCCCACCCCCGCGCAGGCCGAGCTAAGCGCCGCCAGCAAGTATATCTCGGACTTCCTGCCCAAGTCGGTCGTTGCGTCTGTGTCCAAGTCGCCCTTCTACCGCAAGCACATCACCTCGGTCGGCCAGTTTGTGCGCAGCGACCTGCATACACTCTTTGGCGTTGCGCAGGAGATGCGCCTCTTAGTCGAGAAGCAGGGCCGCATCAACCTCTTGAGCGGCAAGGTCATGTGCTCGGCGTTCTGGGAGCCGTCGACGCGCACGTCGTGCTCGTTCGAGACGGCCATGACCCGCCTTGGAGGCGACGTCGTGTCCATCAACCAGATCACGTCGTCGATCGCCAAAGGCGAGAGCATCAGCGACACGGGTGAGTGGTGACCGGCGGCGGCGTGGCTCTGCGGACCGCACCTTGCTCACTGATACCCGCTTGTTATCGACCACAGTGCGCACGCTCGCCAGTTACGGTGACGTCATTGTCATGCGCCACCCCGAGCCCGGCAGCGTGTCGGTTGCAGCCAAGTACTCGCCCGTGCCCGTCATCAACGCCGGCGACGGCATCGGCGAGCACCCGACCCAGGCCCTACTCGACATCTTCACGATCCGCGAGGAGCTGGGCACCGTCAACGGCCTCACGATCACGCTCATTGGCGACCTCAAGCACGGCCGCACCGTGCACTCGCTGGTCAAGCTGCTGACGCACTATCACGTCAAGATCAACTATGTGTCGCCGCAGTCGCTGCGCATGCCAGACGAAATCAAGGCGGAGGTTGCCCGCCACGACGTGCCGCAGTTTGAGACGACGTCGCTGGACGACGTCATTGCCACCTCGGACGTGCTGTATGTTACGCGCATCCAGAAGGAGCGCTTTGCCGACGTGGACGAGTACAACCGCCTGCGCGACAGCTACATCATCACCAACAAGGTCCTGCAGAAGGCTAAGCAGCACATGATCGTCATGCACCCGCTGCCGCGCGTCAACGAGATCGACCCCGAGGTCGACTTTGACCAGCGCGCCGCGTACTTCCGCCAGATGCGCTATGGCCTGTTTGTGCGCATGGCCCTGCTGGCGCTCGTCATGGGCCGCTCGTGATGCGGCCTCGCCCGCGCATTGCGGATCAACGCCATGCCATGATGCAGTCACTATGAATGAACTCACATGGCTCTGGATCCAGGCTGCACCTGCCGTGCTGCTGGGGCCGCGGCACCCGAAGCTGGGGCTCGTGCGCGGCGTCTCCCCGCAGTGTTCTGCCGCTGGGGCTTTCCGCGCGACGGATGGACGGCGACGACCGCAGCGAGAAGCTGGCTGCGGCGCGCCGCAAGGTCCGCGCGGCCGCCTCCCTCCCCGCGCCTGCGCCTGCTGACACCCCTCGGCCCGCAGCTGCAGCAGTTCCAAAAGAAGCGCACCGGCGGCCAGGCGGCGTCCCCGGCCCCCGCCACCTCGCCCTCGCCCTCGCCCGTTCTCGCCCACACGGCTCTGGATCACGCCGCCCCGAGCGCCGCAGCCGTCCCGGCGTCGCCGACACCAAGGACCACGCTGCCTGCCCATGCCCCACCGCATGCCCATGCCGCTGGCGCGAGCCCACACGCACGCCCGCTCTCGCCACCGTCGGCCCAGGCCACGGCCCGCCCGCCGTCTCGCTCGTCTGCCGCCTCGCCCACGGCGGCCGCGCCTGGTCCGCTCTCTGCAAACGGCGCAAGCTCCCACGCCTCGTCTGGTGGCCCTCTCGCTCGCACCCTCGCCGGCCCCGCCGACGGCCCCGCCGCCTTTGAGCAGCTCCTGCGCGAAAAGAACCAGCTCAGCGCCACCATCGACCGCATGGCCGAGGCTCTCCAGCGCATCTCAGACGAAAAGGCAGACATGCACCTGGAGATCTCGCGCCTGACGCTCGAGCTCAACGATCTGTTCCGCAGCCAGGGCTCGCGCACCTCGGACATGGAGCGCATGCAGCGCGAGCTCGACGCAGCCCAGATCCAGATCCGCGACCTCCTGGAGCAGCAGCGCGTCGCTTCGATCGAGAACCAGAACCTCGCCGCCGGCGTGCGGCTCAAGACAGAGACGATCGGTCGCCTCGAGCAGAGCCTTGTCAGGCTTGAGCAGTGGTCCAACGAGCGCGAGGAACAGCTTAAGCAGCTCACTCTAGTCCAGGCAGGTGCATCTTCGGAGCAGACGCAGTCTCTTGAGCTTGCGATCGCAGACAAGGATATGGCGATTGCACAGCTCAGCGCTCAGCTCGACTCGCAGCGGACAACAATATCTCAGCTTCAGAGCGCAGCCGCAGACGCCCGTGCCTCGAGCTCAAATCTTGAGGCGGCTCTCGCTGATTCACAAACCCGCAACGAGGCGCTTCAGCAACGAATTACTTTGATCGAGGCCGAGAATGCGCAGCTACGGGCCGCCCTCGACGCAGAAAGCGCCGCCCGATCGCAGGAGCGAGCTGAATTGGAAGCACAGCTGGCAGAGAAGACGCACCACCTTTCCGCGCTCGCGGTGATGCACGCCGAACACGAGCAGGACTCCCGCCAATACACACGGCTTTCCGAGCAGCTGAGTGCTGCAGCCAAGCGTACGGCGCAGCTGCAGGACGAGAACAAGCAGCTCATAGATCAGCTCAATGAGCTGCGTGCGCGCAACGTCACAATTACAAACGAGAAGCTCGAGTTTGTCGAGATGCTCTACTCGGAGAGGCAAAAGGCCATTGCGTGAGTGCGCCGCTATTTGTGCGCTTCTGCTGGCGCATTTCGGCAGCCGCGCTGACGGCGACCTTTAGAGCGACGCGCAAGATGGAGGAGCTCCAGTTTGTTGTCGACTCCTTCAGGACCAAGCAGCCAGCTGCCATTGGCAGCAAAGTATCGGAATCTTCGTCTGAATTGTCTCCTCCGAGGTCCTCAACTGCCGCCTCGTCGCATGCCAAGGCCGCTACATCTGCGGCCCCTGCTGCTTCTGTGGCTCCAACTGCAGGCGAGCCGCAATCGACTGCAACCGATCCAGAGTCGAGCGCCTCCGCACCGGCAGATTTGGCAGGACCACCGAATTCGGAAACAACTGGCGCACCAGTGCCTGCGCCGACAGGCATTGATGGCGAGAAAATCTCCGACCCAACTCCACCTCCCGCAGCGCGCGACGCGACTCACGCCTCGCTTGTCGAGGAGCTGCAGTCCAAGCTGCGGCAGCTCGAGGAACAGCAGCGCACAGTTATTGACGAGCTGAACAAGGAGCGGCGCCTTACAACGCTTCTCAATGGTGCGAGCTCTCAGGAACCTGAACCAGTTTGCTATCCACCTATATGCTGACATATGCGTACTTGCTTGCAGCCGAGGTTGAGGCGCTGCCCGACTTCATTCAGATCTACCACCAAGAAAGGAAGCAGCTCATAAGCCAGATGCACAGGATCGTGGGCCGCCTCAAGTCAGAAGGCTCCGCGGGCATCCTTTCCCCTGGCGCTGTCGACTCCTCCAACGGTGGTCTTTCAGGTGTCGCAGGCCGCGCCGACGCCGCAACTCTGCTCGCGGCGGAGCCCGCAAGTGCTCTGCCTGCAGCGGCATCCAGCATCGGCGACAGCGCGCTCTCGCTCGCCAGCGCCGTCGCGGGTGTCTCTCGCGGCGCAGTGACGGGTATCCTTCTGCAGGACAAGGTGTTTTCGATCAGCTCAGGTTGCCGCAGGTGCCAGAACTGGCCGCTGATTACGCTGTGATGGGTTCGGGTGTCTGAGGACGTCATCGCAGCCGGCATGGCGCCGCGCCGCTTCCCACCGCATCAGTGTCTCATCCGTCAATACAGAGCTCCATCACCCTTGGGCGACTGCACCTGCGCTCCGATGCAGCGCCTGTCCGGCGGATGGCTGGCCCCGGCGAGACGCGCTGCGCATCACTCGCGGACAGACCGCGCTGAATGCGTCCGGCCAAAGTTTGCTTCGTTGAGCGCCAATGGACAAGCTGATCGTCAAGGAGCTCGCCGTGCGCAACATCATTGGCGTCGACTCGTGGGAGCGCTCGAAGCGCCAGCCGCTCATCATCGACCTCGTGGCATTCACGGACGTGGGCCCAAGCGGCATGCACGACCTGCTGTCCGAGTCCATCTCATACTCGGCCATCTCCAAGACGGCCCAGGAGTACTCGGAGAGCACGGCGTTCAAGTCGCTCGAGGCCCTGGCCGCGGGCATTGCCCTGACGTGCCTGACAACGTACCCGCTCGAGCAGGTCTCGGTTGCCGTGCGCAAGCCGCGCGCGCTGCTGCACGCCGCCAGCGCGGGGGTGGAGATCACCCGGTCGCGGGCCGACGTCCCGTCGCTGTCGAGGCTCGTGACGCCGGTCGCGGCGGACGCGGCCTCGGCGGCTGCGGCCCTCGCGGCGAGGCCTGCGCTCTCGGCGACATCCATGGCGGCCGCAGCGGCGGCCGCCGCGGAGCCTCAGCCGCCGCGCGAGGACGTCATCTCCATCAACGACCTCGCGCTTAACTGCATCATCGGAGTCAACGCCTGGGAGCGCGAGGAGCGCCAAAAGGTCCTCGTCAACTTGCGCCTGCACGTCCAGCTCGAGAACAGCATGCTGGTCGCGGACCACGTCCCCAAGATGCACAACTACCGCACCATCACGCGCATGGTCTCGCGGCTGGTCGAGGACTCGTCCTTCAAGACCGTCGAGGCCCTCGTCATGCGCATCGCCGCGCTGCTGATCCAGACGTGCTTCGTGCCAAAGGTCACCGTGCGTGTCGAGAAGCCGAGCGCCCTCGTCTTCGCGGCGTCTGCGGGCGTCGAGATCACACGCACCCGGGAGTCGCTGCTTGCCGACATGGGCGCAGGCTCGCGTGCGGCATCGCCCGGCGTCGGCGAGCCCGAATCCGCCGTCTCGGCCACGCCGGCTGCGGCGCCTGCGGGCGGAATCGCTGCCGATCCGCTCGAGCGCACCGTCGCCGCCGCGTCGCCAGCGACCGTTTTCCTCGCCGTCGGCTCCAACCTCGGCAACAGGGTCGCCAACATCGAGCAGGCAATCGCCCGCCTCACGGCCGCCGGCGTGACGATTGCGGACACGTCGTTCCTGTACGAGACCTCGCCCATGTACGTCACGGACCAGCCGCTCTTCCTCAACGCCTGCCTCAAGGTCTGCAGGTGCTGCCGCCGACTCTTCTTGGCGCCTCGAGTGCTGACAAAGCATTCCGCCCGCAGGTTCGGACGGCGCTCGCCCCGCACGACCTGCTCGCGCTGCTCAAAACCATCGAGGCCGACCTCGGCCGCGAGCTCAACAACGGCGTGCGCTACGGCCCGCGGCCAATCGACCTCGACATTCTGTTCTACAACCATCTGGAGCTCAACACCGAGACTCTCGTGATCCCGCACCCACGCATCGCCGAGCGCGAGTTTGTGCTGCGGCCGCTCTGCGAGTGAGCCTTGCACCCGAGCGCTCGCGTGCACCGGCATCCGCTGACGCGCCTCTCCGCATCTGCAGCATCGCGCCCGACATGGAGCACGTCGGCCAGTTCCGCACCTGCCGCCAGCAGCTTGCCCTTCTCAAGCACCGCGAGTCCCTCGACCCGATCTGGAAGGTCATGCCCGTGCGGAGCGGCGTCTGGCGCGTGACGGACCGTACCTTCATCATGGGCATCCTCAACGCAACCCCCGACAGCTTCAGCGACGGCGGCAGCTTCTCGACCGCCGATGCCGCCGTCGCCCGCGCCGCCGAGATGATCGCCGAGGGCGTCGACATCATTGACGTTGGCGGCCAGTCGACCCGGCCACACGCCGTCGAGGTCAGCGAACGGGAGGAGACGGACCGCGTTGTGCCAGTCATCCAAGCCATCCGCAAGCGCTTCCCTGATATCCCCATCTCGATCGACACATACCGCGCCGCAGTCGCTCAAGCCGCAGTCGATGCCGGCGCCGATCTCATCAACGACATCTCGGGCGGCACGCGCGACCCTGCCATGCTCGCGGTGATGGCCCGGACGCGAAAGCCCGTGTGCCTGATGCACATGCGCGGCGACTCGCACACCATGATGGAGCTAACCGACTACGGCGGAGACGTGATTCGTGGCATTCGCTCCAGCATGGCAAGCCTCGTCACGCACGCTCTCGCTGCCGGCATCTTCCGCTGGAACGTCCTCGTCGACCCGGGCATCGGCTTCGCAAAGACCCTCGAGCAGAACTACGAGATCTTGCGCAAGCTGCCCGAGATTGTCAAGCGCGGGTCCGTACTCGACGGCTTCCCAACGCTCGTTGGCCCGTCGCGCAAGGGGTTCATCGGCAAGACCATCCACGAGGACGATCCCAAGAAGCGCGGGTGGGGGACGGCCGCCGCATGCTCGGCGTCTGTGGCCGGAGGCGCCACCGTCGTGCGCGTGCACGACGTCAAGGAGATGAAGGACGTGGTGCTTGTCGCGGACCGCTGCTTCCGGTCGTGATTTTCCCCCTAATGAACTCTCAAGGTCAGGCCCACGCAGCTCGCAGACACACGCCTGGCTGCGCCGCATCGTGCGGCCGAGCCGCCAAGCTCTATTTAGAATCCTCGAATGACGCGGGCGGGCTGCAGGCTCATGCGATTCGCGGTATTGGCCGCGGAGGGGCCTTTGCCGTCAGGATCCTTGGCCAGCAGCGACAGCGAGCTTTTGAACGCGTTTTCGTTGTGGCGCGCGCTGTCCTTGTCGTCGAGCGGATACACCATCGCAACCCCGTCCATCTGATCGACTACCTTGAGTACCTGTGAGTCAAAGACAAGCCGCTCAAAGAGCTCCTGGATGAATCGCCGCGTGGCGACGCGGTAGTGGTATGCGGTGCAGATTCGCCACGCCTGAACGCACAGCTCTGGTTTGACAAAGTAGTGTGGATGCTGCTGGCGGATGCTGGGTCGGCACGCTTGGTCAGCACTAGGCGCCGGTTGTACGGGCAAACGAAGGAAACAAAGCCCTCACACGGCCAGCCGCTTTGACGCCGCGGTCGAAAGGATATGGTTGCTCAGATTGCCGATGCACGTCAGGATCTCGGCCTCGATAGCGTCGGCCCTGTAGTGCAACGGCTTGAAGGTCAGGCCCTGCCGCGCAGGCCACGAGCCGCTGAACTCCCACTCGGGAAACTGTGCCAGGCGAGTGAGCCCATTCAGCAACCCAAGAAAACCGCTTGTGGGTCACTCGCACCTGCAAAACACTCTCCGGATCGCCAGGCACATGAATTGACTCGCCCAGCCATCCGAGATCTTCCAGGATCCCTCTGCCCTTGGGGCTCCGGCCGATCATCCCAAGGACGTAAAAGCACGTTCTGCGCAGGTGCGTGAGCCTGCGGGTCCAAAGAATACGCCCTCGGATATTTAGATACTCACCCTCGGACAGTTATCACCGGTGCAGCTCTGAGAACCTCCATAATCAGCGTGATGGCGCCGCCATCCTCAAGTATCGCAAGACCGGACGCAGACGAGCCAATGGCGCCCTGGAGGAGTTGCGCGCAGTTCTTGCCGTAAGCATGGGAGCAGCATATATGCGCAGCAGCGCTGCACAGCACATACCAGAGCCCACAGCGCAGCTTTGAGCTCCATCGCGGCGGCCGGCGCGATGCAATCGCGGAATGCGCGCACGCGATCCAAAAAGCTGGCGGTGTGCCCAACCATCTCGAGATAGGCCACTCCGCCGCTCGTTTTGGCCAGCTCGCCGTACAGGTGGATCGGGATGCGACCGTCCATGTTACTACCCAGTGGCACGCGCCACGTGTGAGCCTGTGCGTACTTCCAAGACGGATGCCACCACTTACAGAACAAGGTCCTTGTCAAGCGTGTCAAATGCCGACTTTGGCAGGCTCTTTGCAAGGCCTTCGGAGATCGACAACTCGGCATGTGTGACATACTGATAGATTCCATGCTGGGAGAATTCCAATGAGCCTGTCAGAAAGGGCAAAACCAACGGGTAGCACGAACATAATTGCTTGGGACACTCACCTCAAACCAGTAGTCGATCTCCGACTCGACATACCCGGCCTCGGCGAGGTACTTGAACCCGCTCGGGAGCGCCAGCATCTGAAGAAGCAGATCGTTCCCAACAACGGCCAAGTGCTGGATGTCGGGCCGCAGCTGCGCAAAAGCCGCGAGGTTTTGTGGGCGGCGGCACAGTCGCTGCAGGATCCCCACGGCGACCTGGACAATGTCTGCAACTGGGTCGTAGAGCTGCGCAAACAACGATGAGCTGCTTGTTTCTATAGACTGCCCCCACCATGCTGCGTCCATTGGCGAGCGCCAAAAGCCTGACCTGCACGACAAGCAGCGGAATCCCCCATTCATGGAACGACGTCTCATGCGCGGCTGCAAGCTGTTCAAGGTGGAGTGTCGCCGTGAAACGCAACGCCTTTTCGGGTCCCAATCCGGCTGCGTGTCAGCCAAAGCTCAGTTGACACGAATGCACTCCTCCGACTGCACGGGCGAGCAACGCCTACCCGTGATCCAGCGGTGAGCATCTTGGCCAAGATGACCCGCGGATGGCTGTCGCTGCAAACCGAACCCGATGCGCCTAATCGGTGAGATTCAGGGTCTACCGAGCCGCGCACATTGGCCCTCGTCACCCACGCTGAGTAATCCATGCTGGTGAGAATCGCGTTGGACAGATCCTCACGCCCGCGTAGGTCTGCGAGCTGGTAGAAGATGTTGTAGATGCCGCACTGCTCAAGAAGTCTGAATCATTGTGATTCGTGAATGCGGTCAGGAAGGAAACCCCAGAGGCGACAGAATTGGAGAAGGTGCATGAAGGCCAACGCACCGCAGGCCATCGGGGCGATGTGTGAATGCACGGATGATCCAGAAGTAGTCGCTGCTCATGGTCGCTTCCATTCGCTCCTTCAGAAAGACATTGTCCGGCGTAACGCTTGCTTGGTTCTTGACCAAGCTGCAAGTCAGCACCCAGGCTTGCGCTGTATTGGCAGCGCACTCTTGACATACCGGCATCGTGTGCTGGCCCAGCTGATCTGCAATCTCAAGCAGAAACTTGGTATCGGCCAACACGCGCGAGCCTTCGACGGTGGATGCGAGGTTGCGCACAAGCTCGACGGCCGTGCGCAGCACTTTCGGCGACTGCGGGCGGCCTTGGTCAGAGAATTGCAGCTGAGGCGGCCAGCAACGCAGGTGATGACGTTGAGAGGGACAGCTTACATTGCGGGGCATGTCACTAAACTGGCGACTTGTTGGCCGGAAAAACGCAATCAGGCGGCTGACAAACTTGGTGTTGCGAACAAGATCGTCGTAGCGCTTTGGGTTGAGCAACGGGCCCGAGACAATGTCATCTATGATGTCCCAGTTCCACTTGGTAAAGTCCTTGGCGCCAATGACCTGGGAGCGAAAACACGGGCGTGTCAGTGCAGAAACACATTTCGAGCCCTTCTAGCCTTTGGTGAGCCCACTTCGCTGTCGTTCAGCATGTTGCGCAGCTGTGCTTCATCGATCTGCAGCCCGGCATGGACTCGGATGCAGTCCAGGCGTGTCTGGGCAACGCAGTTGAAGCTACGCCACGTGCAGCAGCAGGCAGGACCATAACGCGTTAGCATAGAATTAATTGTGGATCTGTCTGGCCAGAGAGATCTACCTCAAGAGACCAGGGTGCGCAGGCATTGTCGTCTTGGCGCTGGCTGCACTTCGCGAGATGTTTAGAATCTGCGAGAGCTTGCTGGTCGCCAAGTGACGCCGGCCTTCGTCGTGAAAGTTGGTTGCCAGGCGAAAGAGCGACGGCAGAGACTGGACAAATGTGGTTCAGAAAGCCGGCGAAACCCCGTGCAACCTGTGGATTGCGAATGACGCACCTGGACCTTGGAAGCAAACTCGGCGGGGAGCTGCTTCGAGCAGAGACTCATGATCCCAGCGAGAAGCAAGATGGCCATCTCCGAGATTTCTCTGCTTCGATCTTGCGTGATTTCAATGAGCGCCTGCGTCCGCTTGTCAGGTTGTATTCATGACCTTCTCTCTTCAAGTTGTTTGCTTAGGCGACTCTTACTTCGACCAAGCCTGCATTGATGAAAACCATCAGAAGAAGGGCTCGAAACTGCCAGAGCAGTGTCGGAGCATCGCCTGATGTTGTTTCTTCATCAAGCGCTTGCTCCTCTGACGACCTGGAAATTCGAAAGAGCTCAAAGAAGAGGCCGAGAAGTGTCCTCTAAGCAGGGCCGATTGTCAGTCGCTGTTTGTGGTGCCTCTGCAGTCTGCTCGCATGGCGCGGCTTACCCTCGTGTCCTCGTTCGGAAGGCCGAGGGCATCGACAATGGAGCGCACCGAGCGCATGTTCCCGATAGAAAAGTACACGAGACCTGCATATGCGGCGTCGCCCAAAGCCAAACAGATCAGCACGCCTCCGACGCTGCCGACTGCCAGCGGGAAAACGCATTCCGCAACGCACCCGTCCAAGATGACAGAACTTTGCGTATGACAGACGCACTGCCGACGAGCTTCTCGATGCTGTATCCCGTTTTGCTGGTATAGGCATCGACAAACTGCGAAATGACCATCTGTGAACCGACATGGCGTGTCAGCGGCAAACCAGCAATGGCACTGCGGCTGAAGCGACAGGCAGACCTCCAACTCGACATGAGGTCGGATATACCGACGTGAAGCCGGCGAGTCAAGCAGATGCAGGAACGTCGAAACGATTGGGTCCAGCATCTCGGGAGGGCCGTCGAGGAGCGCCGCGAACATTGCCTTTGTGCCACCCGAGAAGCATGCGAGCTCGGGATGACGCACCGCTGCACGTTAGATACGGCGAAAATTAGGCCACACATTCCGCTCAAAAAGTCAGCTTCACGCAGTGCCGCGAGGGTGGGCAGGCGACAAAGACATCTCGCCGCACCGAGCTCGCAAATGGTCTCGAGGCAGATGGTGCGGAATCGGTCGTCGAGCTGCTCGGCAATCGCAGCGAGCGCGCGCACGACGCTCATTGGCACAAAATGAGGGCCTTCCGGCTCTTCGATGCACGCGCGGATGAATCTGATGGCTTGCTCGCGCTCCGAGTCGTAGCGCGGATCCCGGATCAGTGTTCTGAATCGGATACTTGCTGTCAGGCGGGAGTCGCTGCTGGCCAGCAAGCTCGCATCCACACCTTATAATGAACAGATCGATGTGGGAGCTGAAGAGGATACGGACCGACGAAGGAGAGACGAGGATGCGCATGATCTTGTAAGTGGCGACGCGGATCTCCTTGGTCGTGTCGCCGAGGCACAGGCGGAGGCTGCAAGGCACCGACGCAGCAGCCCGCAAAGACAAGTCAGCGAGCTGGGCAGGCGACCGTGCCAGCCGAAGCGCTGATGAGGGCCTGCCTCTTGATAACGCTCTCCGTGACCAGCAGCGGGTCGGTGGCTTCGTGGTTGGGGATGGTCCGCCGGACAAGGTCGAAGACGCTCTGAACCTTTGCGAGGGCATCGAGGCGGGCTTGGGCCGACTGGTCGACGTCTCGCGCGATGCCCAGCAAGATGGCCGTGGCATCTGGGGCAGAAGCGCCGGGGAGGTGCGCGTCAGCCAGGGTGCGGCAGGCAGCGCACGGCGCGCACGAGGTGTGCGGGCGGTCGGGAGACGGGGGGGGAGGCAGGGCCTCTCGAAGGCGGCGGCACCGAGGCGCGAGACGTTCGCGCTGCGATCCCGCGTTGGGCGTGGACAGCGGCCACGGGCCTCGGCAGGGGTGTGTGGCGTGCGGGAGGCGGCACCGGCCGGCACGGGCGGGCAGTGCGTCGGGCGTGCAGCCGACGTGCGGGGGCAGGCGCGCAGCTTGGGGCGAGGGCCAGGCGGAGCGTGCCTTGCAGCTGCCTGGGGTCGACCAGCAGAGAGTCCATCCTGGGCAAAGCGCTGCCAGGCCACACGTCGCCAACGCCGCCCGAGCAAGGCCGACGGCGCTCACCCGTCCCGCTTTATTACGCACGCCTATTGCCTGCCGTATTGCTGGAGAGCATCCCGGCGAGGGTGGTGGCGCCCGAGGCAGCCTCTTGTCAGCAACGACCGGTTGCCCTGCGGCAGCACAAGCGAGTTGAGACGCACGATGACCATCGGCCGACCGCGCACGATGCCCCCATGGAGCCGCTCGAGGGCCTCGGTCGCAAGCTCCACGGACGGAAACTTGACAAACGCCTGGCCCTTCATGCGACCCTCTTTCATGAGGCGGACATGAACGCTATCGCCGGCGCGATTGTGAGCAGAGTGCGATGCGGCAAGACAACACCCTGCGCAGCGCACCTCGCCGGCTCGACTGCAGATCCCGTTGCAGATCGCCGCCCTGCTGCGACCGCGCTGAAGAGCCGCTGGAGATCGTCTTCGGTGACGTTCTTGTGGTCGATGTTTTTGATGAAAAGCGTTGCGGCGGGCTCACCTCGGCGATAGTTGCGATATGCTGGCAGCGCTTCAAGCATGTCTGGAGGGGCGATCTCGATGTTCGGCAAAGGTGTGCTGGGTGTCGCTGGGACACTACTGGGTGCAGATACGTGTGACGAGGTTTCAGGCGCGTCTGCTCCAGTCCTGGTTGCCGATGCCGCCGGGGCATCGGGAGTTGCTGGCGGCTGTGCAATTGTGTCTGACGGATGTAACACAGGTTCTGCCGCCGGTTCCTTTGCCGGCAGGCTCGACTTCAGGCGAATTGCGATCTGGCGCACTGGCGGGCGGGCGAGGTTGGCCGGCAGGTCCAAACGTGGGCGCTTTGCAGGCGCTCCGCGTGCGGGAGTCTCGTTTGGCAAGGCAGGCGGCTTTGGCATGCTCGCCGGTCCGACAGGGGCGCCCTGATCAGCTCCCCTGGCTCCGGCGATACTGTCGCTGTCGTCCGAGTCGTGCTCAGAGTCGGTGTGTGCCTTTCGCTTTGCTGTAGATGGCCGCCTTGTCGCCTTGCCTCTCGCTGGGTCGACTGCAGCCTGCCGTTGCGCCGAAGCGGCCGGCGGGAACGAAAGCCACGGCGGCGGCAAGTTCATCTTGTTCATCAAGTGAAGCACCTGCGTGTAGAGCGTCGGGACGGCGGCGATTGCGGCAGCGATGTTGGCCACGATCTGCGGCGACGGCGGCGGGTATGCGTACTCGAGATCCGGGTCGAGCGGGAAGAAGATGCTGCGGTGCGTCTGTCGTCAGTGCACCGGCCTGGGCGACAGCGCGCAGCAACAGGCCGCACCCGAGATCCGGCGCAGCGGGCGAGAAGGACGAGCGCAGGGTGAGGCGCCTGCCCATGGGCCGCATGCGCGAGAGCGCACCGAGAGCCTGGCCTGCGGCGACGAGCGAGCGGAACCGTGCGACGACCCAGCGTGCCCGGCGAGCCTTCGATGACCCGACGCCCGTCGGCACGAGATCGACCGACTCGACCGTCGCGGGCGAGAAGCGGGCCATGAGCGCGGGCAGGGCGGAGCGCACGGCGGCCGACACCGCCGTGGCGGCGACGGCAAAGTGCGCATCGGCGGCAGGCGGGCGGGCCGGCGGCGCGGGCATGGCGTGTCCCGCGGGCATGGCGTGTCCCGAGGCGGGCATCGCCCGTTGGCTCATCGCGGGGCAAGCTCGCTCGGCGGGACTGCGCCTGCGTCGGCGATCGTCGGCGGCCGGGTGATGCCGCGGGCTGCTGCCGGCGGGCCGCTGCTGGCGGGCGGCGGGCGGCGTGCGAGAGCGCCGCGCTCACATGTCCAGCGCGCCGGCGTCGACACCGGCCCCGTGGCCCGATGGTGCGGCAGCCGCCGTTTCAAGGCCCGCGAGAAATGACGCCCAGACGGCCGATCCGTGTCTTCCCCACCACATGCTCAAGAGCCAAGACCACCACGCTCCGGGCACCGCGCACGACGCCGGCGCGGTGCCGCTCGCCGCATCGGCGTCGCATGCCTCGCATGCGTCCCACGGCTCGACCGCCGCCTCGTCGTCGTCGTTTGTCGCCTCGGCCGCCGCCGCCGCCGCCGGCAGCGTCTTTGGCGGCATCGGCAGCATGCTCGACTCGGCGTATGCCAGCACTCACGAGCACGCCGCCCAGACCACGTCGCTGTTTGCCCGCAACCGCCAGACACTACTGTTCCTGCTCGGCCAGACCAAGACGCTGCTCGAGTCGCTTGCCCAGCCGGCGCCGTCGGGCCTGGCGGCCGGCGCCGGCGCCTCGCACGCCGGCCGCCGCCTCATTCTGTATCCGCCCGCGGGTCATGGGCAGCCGACGGTGCTGGCGCTCGCCAACGCCGCCGGCACGCCGAGCACCTCTGCGCGCTCGTCGGCCGCCGGCATGTCCGCATCCATGTCCGCCGCCAGCCCGTCATCGCTCACGGCGCCCACGTCATCGTCGCTTGCGCGGCTTGCATCCTCGGTGATCGTGTCCAACAGGGACGAGGCCGCTGCTGCCGCCACCGGTGCACAGGCGGACCCGCTCGGCGTCGCTGACGTGGCGCTCGCGGCGATGCTGCTGCGTAAGATCAACGACTCGCTCTCGCACCTCGAGCGCCTCGAGGTCCGCATCGCCGACACGCAGTCGCGCGTGCTCGTCACGGGCGACCTCAACGCCGGCAAGAGCACGTTCGTCAACACGATCCTGCGCAGGCAGATCGCCCCGGACGACCAGCAGCCGTGCACGGCGCTCTTTGTCGAGGTCATGGACCCGCAGCTCAACGGCGGCCGCGAGGAGTTCCACGCCATCATGGACCCCGAGGCGTACAACCCCGCCAACCCGGCCACGTTCACGCGCTTTGATCTCGAGCACCTGCGCACCGTCGTCGAGGAGAACGAGCAGGGCTTTGCGATGCTCAAGGTCTACTGCATGGACAATCGCGACTCGACCTCGTCGCTGCTGCACAACGGCATCGCCGACATCAGCTTCATCGACTCGCCGGGCCTCAACATCGACTCCATGAAGACCATGTCCCTCTTTGCCAAGCAGGAGGAGATCGATGTCATTGTCTTTGTGGTCAACGCCGAAAACCACTTTACCCTGTCGGTGCGTTCCGCTCCCCTCTCCTCCCGGCGCTCCTCCAACTGGCCGTCTGCAGCTGGTTGCGAGGCCAGAGGCTCGTCTGGGTGCCATGCCGTAGCCCTCCCCGGCCGACCCGGCTGGCTGAACGTCTCGCTGACACATCTGCTCCGCTCGGCTGAATGCCACGGCGCCGACCGGATCCATCTGCACTGGTCGCCCGCACCGCTTGCTGCATGCATACGCGGCCTCTCGGAAACGCCAACAGGGCCGAGAGTTCCTCGAGACGGCGACAAAGGAGAAGGCGTATGTGTTCATTGTCGTCAACCGCTTCGACATGATCCGCCGCAAGGACCGCTGCCGCCGCGACATCCTCGACCAGATCCGCAGCATCTCGCAGCGCACGTACGAGGACGCAAACAGCCTTGTGCACTTTGTGAGCGCGCGCCAGGTGCTCGAGGCGGACCTCGGCGTTTCTCCTGTCAACCCCGAGGCCGCCAAGTCGTTTGCCCACCTCGAGGACTCGCTGCGCACGTTCATTCTCGAGAAGCGTTCGCGCTCCAAGCTCAGCCCGGCAAAGGTCTACCTCGGCCACGTTCTCTCGGACGTGATCCTTATTTCCAACCACAACGCCTCCATGGCGGACACACGGATCACCGGCCTGGCCTCGGAGCTGCAGGAGTCGGCGCCGATGCTGCAGCGCATGGTCTCGCTCAAGGAGCACGTGCTCAACGACATCGACACCACCATCGAGAAGACCGGAGCTCTGATCGAGAGCCACTCGCGCCGCGAGCTCGGCGACTTCATCGCCGAGATCGAGCCCTTCAGCGACGGCGTCCAGTGGAACGGCGTTCTGCACGTCTGGCACTATGCCCAGAACCTGCGCCAGGTCGTCTTCCGGCTCGCCACGATCCGCATCCGCCGCTGCCAGGACTATGCACGCGACCAGTCCATGGCGTGCGTCAACAGCATTGCCGAGCTCGCGGAGCGCGCCATGTCGGTGCCGCCGCAGCTCAGCACGGCGGCCATCTCGTCCGCGTTTGAGCAGAACCAGATGGCGTCCAACTCGCCCGAGGACGTTGCGCTCCAGATGGCGGACCTCTTTGACGTCTCGGACCGCTTCGACATGTTCAAGGACTACGTGCCGGGCCTCGCCCTCGTCACGGGCGGCCTGATTGGCTACCGCACCGTCGCCAGCGGCCTGCTGCGCCGCATCCAGTCCAGTGGCTTCCTGCGCATGTCCAGGCTGGCCTTTACGGGCGTCGGCCTCATTGGCGCGGGCCTGGTGCTGTACGTGCTCTCGGACATGAAGTCGAGCGTCCAGCGCAAGGTCACGCGCAAGATGCGCGACCACTTTGAGCAGACGGGCTTTGTCGGCAAGACGACCGAGGTTCTTGCGCGCACGTCGCGCCGCGCGCTGCAGTCGACCATGTGGGAGTTCCAGACGCAGTTCCAGCGCGTGCTAACCGAGAACGAGGAGCGCATGAACGGGCAGTACAAGGCCAAGCAGGAGGCCGAGCAGGCGCGCGACTTTTTCCAGAACACGTCCAAGCGCGCATCGGTGTTGCTTGCCCAGCTGGACGAGGTCGAGCTTGAGGCGTAAATGCCAGTGTCGCCTGTTATTTCCCTGCCCCTACACGATCCTCGCCTGCTGCCGTGCGGTTGCGCCGTCGTGCGACCCCGCGGATCCGTTGTTTCCCTCCACTACCACCATCAACACGACCACCCAAGTTGTGCCTCAAGAGCAAAACAGAATCAAGACATCCCCAGCCGTCTTCCTTATCTTTGCCTCCCCCCCCCCCGCACGCTTCTCAACCCTCTGTTCTCGATGCCCGACACTTTCGCAACGAGCTCCCGCCCATCCCCACCGGGCCTTTGCTCGCACCCGTTTTCGCAACATTCATAACATGCATTGCTGTTTCACCTGGTTGACGTTTGGAGACCCGCTGTCCCTCCACGACTCTGTGCCGTTTATTCGTGGCTTTGCGCGCATGGCGCCTGTGCGCTCTGCTCCCAGCGCTTTGGCGGCGCTTTGGCGGCGCTTTGGCTCAAAAGTAGATTGGCGCCTGGCTTGTGGCGCACCACGGGCAAATCTGCGCAAGATGCCGCACTCGCCGTCATCAGCGCTCCCCTGTGCGCAGTTTGAGAGCAAGCACAGACACGCACCCTCTCGATCATCACAAACTTGTTCCAGTCGTCCTTGTTGGCCATGCGCGAGCATGTTGTGCACTTGACGCTATTTCGCAGCACGGGGTACCCTGCGCCCATCGAGACTGTCGTCAGCCGTTGCCGCCCCCCCCCGCCGCCCCCGCTGCGTGCGAGACGCATTCAAGCAGCAGCGGTGGTTTCCTCGCCCGTACCAGTGACGATGCATGGCTCCGACGCTTTCTTGCAGTTGTAGCACACGAGCGATGCGTCGTAGATGAGCGTGCCGCACTGGTCGCACTCGCGCGTGTCGATCTCCTGGTTGACCTTTTGGTCCAGTGAGACCTGGAGGACCCAGTCGCGCACCTCCTCGCGCTTGGCCTCCTGAGACCGCGGCAGCATCGACAGCCGCGCACGGAGAACGAGCTCGAGTCAGCTGCTGCTCTCCGACACCGTGGTCGGCGTGGCGGATCAAGCTCAACCTCGACCGGCTCTGTCGGCAGCTCAACGTCAAACGGCACATCCGTGTTCACAAAGTCTGCGTTCTCGAGCATAGCTGTGCTGCCCTCCTCGATGGCCTCGCACAAGTCGAGGAATCGGTTCCAGCACACAAACGCCATGTTGTTCATGCCCGCGTTCTAAAGGGCGATGCGCGGCGAACAGACAGAGGCAAAACAGTCAGCCCTCTCATGAATGAGACACCTTGCTATCACGCACACTGCGACGTGATGCACGCACCTTGGCCGCCTGGCCCGCGTCCAGGAACGCGCGGTCGGCGGGGATGTTCTTTGTGTACCGCAGCAGGGAAATGGCGAGCTTGGCCGCAAAGTATCCCAGATCGCGCTTCTTGAGGCAGTAGTTCTTGAGCGCCGCGAGATGGCTGACGAACAGGAAGCGGCCAAAGCGCTCTGCGATGGCCGGCTGCGGCGAAAACGAGGATCCATGGACCTGGTTCGTTGCGGGCGTGCACCGCCGTGCGTCAGCAACGAGGCGACCGTCAGTCACAGAGACCCGCCTGCAGCGCACCAGCTTGAACAAAAAGTCTCTTAGCGTGGCGATGCCCGTGACCGACTGCTGGCGCAGCAGTTCTTGCGTCAGGCGCGCATACAAATCAAAGTTGGCCGGCACCTGCGGCACGCCGTACTTGACAATCGCGGCCGCGGCGGCCTCAAACTTGCCGTCCTTGCACACGGCGGCGGCGAATGCGGCAAGATACTTGCTGAGCACGTCGCGGCTCTGCGTCGCGGCCTTGTCGAGGCACTTTTCCCACTCGCCGCGCTGCGCATAGATGTCGAGGCCGGCGCTCACGTCCACGTCCACAAGCGCCTCGGCGTGGCCGGCCGTCTTGAGGTGCGCAATGTACGCGTTCTCGACATAGTCCTTGTACTTTGGCGCGTACGTCAGTATCTGCTTGGCCTTTTCCCACAGGTCGCCGGCCATGTACGCGTCGATGGCGTCCTTGTAGAGCTCGACGCCGGCGTACAAGTCGCCTGCCGCGGCAAACCGCTTGGCGTCAATGAGCCGCGAGCATGCCATGGCCACCACGTCCTGGCCGCGTTCGGGCACAAACTTGATGGCCAGGTCGACGGCGCGCTCCCACTTTTCCTCCAAAAAGTCCATGTCGTTGGTGTGGCTCGTGCCGAGCTTGAGGTACATGTCGATGGCGCGCGAAAACTCCTTTTGCTGCTCAAACGTGCGCGCCGTGTTGACAATGTGGTCCTTGCCCGCATCGCTCTGGCCGGTCAGGTACCGGTCGTACTCGTCGTGGACCTCGGCAAGCTTGTTGGGCAGGTACTCTTTTGCAAAGCGGATCGCCTCGCGCCAGTTGTTGCTCTCCTTGTAAAACTTGATGGCAAGCTCGGGCCGCTGCGCGCGCAGGATGAGCGACTCGGCCTTGGAGTTCTCGCCGCGCTCAAAGGCAACCTTGGCCTGCCCGACAAGCACCTCGCCGACACTCGACGGCTCGTACGTCTCGGCAACCATGAGCGCGCCGTCCCAGTTCTCGTTGTGGATGTGCATCAGGATCGCCTCGCGCGGCTTGCCCGCGAGGATAAACGCCGCCTCGGCGTCGCGGAACCGGCCCTCGTCCTCGAGGTACATGGCGTGCTTGTAGTGCACGTCCGCAAGCTTGTGCTTGTCCGAGAACCGGCTGAGCTCAAACGCAAAGTCAAACGCGCCGTTCTCCGTTGCAAAGTCAATGGCCGCGTCGAGAAGGCCAAACTTGGTCAGGAGCTTGACCGCCGACTCGCCGCCCAGCGAGCGTGCCCACAGATACGCAACTTGCTTGGCAGAGTTGGGCCCGCCGTGCGCCTTGCCGATGCGGTACGCTTCCTCGTAAGCGTTGTTGGCGCAGTACATGTTGATGGCCGCCTTCCAGTCCTTGCCCTCGATGTAGTGGTGCTCGGCCTGCCGGAAGTTGCCCTCGGTCTCGAGCGTCTTGCCCAGGTACAGGTGCGTCTCGGTGAGCAGGTCCTTGTGGTATGCCGTCACGAGGCGGATCATCTGGTCGTACTGCTTGTGGTTCTTGTACATGTTGATGGCCAGATCCGGCTCGCCGACGGTGAGATACAGCTTCTCGGCGTCGCGGAACTTGCCTGCTCATGCGAAACACGAGTGATCGAGGTCAGCCGTCGCGGGATGCATCTGGTGCAGCGTCGATCGCATTCCGCCGCAACACGCACCTTGGATCTCGAGCTCCTTTGCCTGCGAGATGTACAAGATGGCCACGTCTTCGGACGACATGTACGACGTCGCAAGCGCATGCGCCTTCTCCCAGCGGTTTGCCTTTGTGTACATGTCGACGGCATCCTGCGGGCGGCCCGCCTGCACGTAGTACTTTTCGGCCAGCGGGTAGTCGCGCACCTCGGCGAAATGGCGCGCCAGCTGCATGAAGAAGGGCTTGCCGGACTCGGGCGGCTGCAGTGAGTCCACAATGACAACGGCCTTTTTCCACTGCTTGGCGGCGATGGCGGCCTCGACGGCCTTGAGCGACTTGCCGGCCTCGATGTAGTGGTTGATGGCGCCGTCCATCTGCTTCTGCGCGACGAGATGGTCGCCCCATTGCTGGAGCGGACAGGTTCGCACGCAGGCGAGCATGCGTCAGCCATCCCTTGGCCTGAACAGCGGCAGGATATGCGTCACTCCTCGACCCACCTCCTCGAGCTTGATCACTTCGCCGGGATACACGATGCGGCACAGCTCGACGGCGGCACGGAACGCCTTGCCCTTGCGGTAGGCGTCCAGCGCGCGCTCGTTGCTTCCCAGCTTCTCGTACAGCTCGCCAGCCTGCACGGCCAAGGACGTCAGCGCCCGCGATACCCGGCCGACCCCGCGTCCGCGCTGCAAGGCCGACCTTTTCATAGAGCCCCGCCTTAAAGAGCGACGAGGCGATGCGCTCCGTCAGCTCAAAGTTGGACGTGAGGTTGTTTTGCACGAGCACAAAGGCGGCCCGCGCAGGCATTCCAGCCTTGAGGAACAGGTTCATGGCCGAGATCATGTCGCCCTCCTCCTCCTTGAGCATGCCTGGCCGCCTGGTGAGCACTCAAGCGAGTCGATATCGCGTGAGACAAGGCAAACACGCATGCGGCCTCAAACTCACCGGCCTTTTCCTCCTGCCCGGACTCGAGCAGCCACTGAAAGTAGTTTCGCTTGAGCGTGTCGAGCTCGGGGTGGCTCTTGACCTCTGCGACACGGATCGACAGGTCCCACTTGTGGATCTCCTGGTACATCTCCATGGCCTCCTCCACGCGGCCCTGCTCGAGGTAGATGTTCTCGGCGAGCTTGAACTGCTTGTCCAGCGTGGCGAGGCGCGCACGAACAGCATAGTGATTGAGCTCCTCCTGCAAGTGCAAGCAAAGGCGCCGTTCGTCAGATCAGCTCATGGTTGGTCGGGCAACGTGTCAGCTACATGCTTTGCACTCACTCCGGGGTGCTCGGCAGCCACCGCATCCGCGATGCTGTTGATATTGGCGAGGTACTTTGCGCGCGAGACATCGCCCAGCGCCGCAAAGCAGCGCTCGGCAATAAAGAGCTTTCGGTCGGCGAGCGCCACGTTGCTGAGGCTCTTCCACATGGACTCGGTCTCGGGCGTCATCTCGAGCATCTCGAGCATGGTGATGGCGCGGTCGTAGTCGCGATCATCGAGCGCCGAGCCAAACTCGATCAGCCCTTCGTCCAGCGTGTACGACACGGTGTTGACGCCCTCGTCGACAATCACTTCGGTCTTGCCGTTGGCGCGCTCAATGTCCTCGACCTCGCCCTGCACGATACACGCGCGCACGTCAGAGCAGTGCAGAGCGCCAATGTCAGCTTGTCGGTTGTTTGCCGCGAGTCCCGCGGTCGACGCAGACCTTTATGGGGAACATGGTGACGCGCTCGGGGCTGTCGATCGAGTACCAGATGCAGAGATTGGACCTGCTCTGCGCGACGACGACGTCGCTGTTGGGCACCCACTGGCGATCAATGTCAGAACATGCAATCGCAGCAGGCACTCGCGTGTGCGGCATTCGTTGCCAGACTCGCCTGCACATAGCTGCAGAACGACAGCAGAGTCGTGCGCGTCTGGGACGCAATATCAAACAGATGCAGCTGCCGTCGCTTGTCGCGGAAGAGCAGCTTGTTTGCCTTGCCAGAGAGCTCGAGCCAGTCGAGCTTCGAGTCGTGCGTGATGGTGGCAATGTTGAGCCCCGAAACCAGGTCCATGATGTGGATGGTCTGCAGATCGACGAGATACGCGACGCGCTTGGCGTCATCGTCGCCGTGGGCACCCGAGGCCGAGGACCGCTCCTCCAGACGCACGCTGATGAGGTGCGGGTTCATGTGCTCGGTGCGACAGGACCCGAGAATCTCGTTGACGCCGTACTCGACGAGCGACAGCTCGCCCGCGTTAAAGACCATGCACACGTGCGGGTTCTCAAAGTAAAACTTTTCGTTGCCGCTGCCCGTCCAAGGGATCTCGCTGAGCTTGCACGAGGCCAAGTCGCCCATGAGGAGCGTCTCGGGGGTGTTGGCGATCAAGAACTGGTCTTGGAAGATGTTGACCTTTTGGATCTCGTAGCCGTAGTGCGACTTGAGCACGATGCGCGAGCCCGTTGAGAGCCGCTTGACGATCACCTGGCTCGGGGACACGTAGTTGAACTCGAACTTGCCCTTGTAGCGCGACCTGCGCAGGCAGCAGTCAAAGAGCTCGACTGCGCTGCACATGTTGCCCTGTTGCCGCCGGGAGGTTGATGCGCGCGTGCGTCAGCACAAGTGCTCCATCTCGTGGCAGCACGTGGGGCGAGGGCGACCCACGGCAACGAGGCGCGATCCGTCGGGCTTCCATGCGAGCGCCGTGACAGTGTAAAAGTTCTCGATGACCTTGGACGGCGCCTCGTCCCACTGGCCGCGGGCGGCAACAAAGTTGAAGACATGGAAACTGCGCGCGAACATGTCAGCGTGGTTGGCACCCAGCGGTTCTGACAAGGAAGCCGCCCGGCGCACCGGTCGAAGCTGCCGATCACGACGCTCTGGCCGGACGGGCTGATGACGCCGACGGACAGATCCTGGATCTCCTCGTTGCGGCTGTAGTCGACCTGCTGTAGCACGCGGCCTTGTGGACGGTCAGTGCGTCAGCGGGTGTTCCGAGGCCGTGCGGCTGGTGTGGGGTGTCCAAGCCGCACCCTCAGTGTCGTAGAACACGATCGTCTTGTCGGGTCCGGCCGCGATGACCGACTCGCCCCAGAGCAGCAGCGTTGGCGGGCAGCGGTGTGTGGCGAGCTTGCCCTGCAGCGGTTGCGCCAGCCAGCGGTTGCACCAGCGGTTGCGACAGCGGTTGCATCAGCGAATGGTGCCAGTGGTGGGAGGTTGGGGCACGCAGAGACAGCACGCTGGCCGAGCACGGGTCGCGCGAGATCCAAGGCGTTAAGAGTGATGCGGGCACAGACCTGCGAGGCGCCCGAGATGCCGTCGTCGAAAAAGAAGCGGTTGATGGACCCGTCGAGGTGGCCGGTCATGATGGCGTTTCCGTCGAGGCTGCTCGCGGCCGAGACGACCATAGAGTCTGTCTGGTACAGCGTGGCGGCCTTGTTGGACTTGAGGTTCCCGATGCGGACCTGCGTGCGAGTATGTGTGAGCTGGGACGCGGCGTTGGGTGCGAGAGGCGAGGCGGGGCGGCGGCGTGGCACCTTGCCGTCGGCGAGGCCAAAGACGAGGGCATTGTGCTGCTCGTGCGGCCATGTGAGACAAGTGACCTCGGCGCTCTGGATGAACTTGTTGCAAATAGACTTTTTCTCGCCCCAGTCGAGGCCGAGCTTGTAGACAAAGACGGCGCAGTCGGACTGGGCGACGGCGAGCTTTGTTGAGTCGGGCGAGAAGGCAAGGCCGCAGATGTAGTACGGGCGGGCGGCCTGCGGCGAGACGGGCGTGGCGGGGAGCAGGTGCGCGTGCGGGAGCGGGCACGCACGGGGCACGCAGGGCGAGGGTCAGCGGCGGTTGTTGTGCCGATCGGTGTGTTGTCGACGCGAGGCCGAGATGCGGCATGGACCCGATAGCCCCGCGCGGGCGGCGGCCGGAGCGCCGCGGCGGCTGCCGAGGGGGCAGTGGCCGGTAGATGCGCACCTTTGGGTCTGCGGGCTTGGTCGAGAAGCGGTCCTTGCGCTCGCCGGTCTCGTCAAAGAGCTGGATGACCCTGTCGGCGGTGACGACGGCGAGCTTCTGGTTGTTTGGCGACCAGGCGAGCGCCGTGACGCGGTTTGGCGAGTCGGCGCTGGGGACGATGGACTTGAGGTGTCTGCATGCGCGGGGGCGGCGGGGTGGTGAGCGGCGCTGCGGGCTCGCGGGCTCAGGTGGCAGGCCCCGCACCGGATCTGCATCCGGAGCTTGATGCCGGCGCGACACGCAGGCCAGAGGGAAGCACAGACGCGTGGTTCATTTCGCTCGTTGGCGGCGCGGCAAGCAGCCGGGCGGAGGCCGTCGAGGATGCTGCGATGGGCAGCAGGGATCGGCAAGCGACGAGATGGGATAGGAAGACAAAGTGTAAGGGGACGGTGCTGTGCCAGGGCACCGGGAGATGAAGGATCTTGTTCTGGGGGGTTGGGGATTCTTGGAAAATGCGAGTGATGACGATTGGGAAAGGGGGATTGGGATGAGCGGGGCGGCAGAGGGCCGGCACGCTCAGGCCTGGGACTCGGTGGCGGCGGCGGCAGCCGGGGCGGCGGCGGGTGCCTCCTCAACCTTGATCTCGGGCGCAGCGGCCTTCTTGCTCTTGAAGAGCTTGAAGAAGCCGAGACCCTTCTTCTTGGTCTCGGGCGAAGAGGCGACTGCCTCGACGGCGGCCTCGGTCGCCGCGGCGTGGGCCTCGATGGCGGCCTCGGTCGCCGCGGCGTGGGCCTCGATGGCGGCCTCCTTGGTTTCGGTGACAGCAGTCTCGACGGCGGCCTCGACGGCAGTCTCGATCTCGGCCGCGGCCTCCTTGGCCTCGGCGACGACGGCCTCGGCAGCCTCCTCGACCTTGGCGGGCTCCTCGGCCTTGGGCTCCTCGGCCTTGGGCTCCTCAGCGGCGGGCTGGGGCTCGTCCGCGGCCGGGGCCGGGGCAGCAGGCTCGGCGGCCTTCTTCTTGCGCGAGAGCGAGAAGAACGAGAAGAACTTGTTGGCGGCGGGCTCGGGCTTGTGCTCGGCAGCGGCGGCCTCGGCGGCGGCCTCGGCGGCGGCCACCTCGGCGACCACGACCTCGGCGGCAGTGGTCTCGGCAGCAGCGGTCTCGGCGGCAGCGACCTCGGCGACAGCCTCGGCGGCGGCCTCGGCCTTGGGCTCCTCTGCGGCGACGGCCTCGATGGCAGCCGCGACGGCCTGGGCGGCCTCTGCGGCGATGGCGGCGGCGGCCTCGTCGGCGGGTGCGGCGGGCTCGGCGGCAGGCTCGGCAGCAGGCTCGGCAGCAGCGTCCTCGGGCTTGTGCTCATC